>PVJH01003596.1:0-139311 GCA_004026705.1 Nesogale talazaci | reverse complement strand
TGCTGTTGATGGACCCTGAGCCCTGGAAGCGAGGAGCCATGTGGAAATTCCTGCCAGCCCCAGGATTCTGCACCCACTGACCTGTGACTTCTTGAGTCGGAAGGAGGCTTTATGGACTGGTTTCAGGCATTGGGTTAATATCGGACTTATGACTTTGAACTGGACCAGGCTGGGATGTTTTCTCAATGTCCTGTTCCTCAACGTCCTTTTCCTTATATCCATATGCGTGTCTATGAAATTTGTTCCTCTAGTCTACCCGGACTAACACAGTAGATCTGCCCCTTTTGCTGTCTGGAGCGAATCTTTCTGAGAGTAGATTGCTTCTGGGGAGAAGTGTGTAACCCATTATGCTACTAGGGCTCCATATCACCCCAAACTCATTGTCATTGAGTCAATAGGACAGGGGAGACCTGCCTCTGTGGCTTTCTGAGACGAACTATTTAAGGGACTAGAGTCCCATCTTTTTCCCTCTGTGGAGCTGATGGTTTCAAATTGTTGATTTATTTCCTGCTGTTGAAAGTGTCTTATACTAATTGCTGTGCACATATTTTATTAAAGCATATAAGCAATGGTATGCATCCTCTTAATTCTATCTCAGTTCTTCATTGTTTTTTAGATTGTTATCTGTCAATGCCTTCAGTGCAACTTGAACTTCTTCCTTCAGTACTAGGGCTTCCTGCTTCTGTGCTATTTCTAGAAACATTTGAATATCAACCAATTATTGTAGCTGCATTGGATTTGATTTTCAGTGGTGCTTTTTTATGGGCTGAGTATTTCTTTTTTTAAGAAAATATATTAATTTTTATGGGGGAAAATGTCAGCCTATTTTTTCTCCCATCAATTATATGACAAAATATTTTTTTCTTAAACCTTAGTAGAATAAAATAGAAAATATTCAAGAAGGGGTTTGCATTTGATGGATAAAGAGCAGAAAGAGAGAGAAAGAGGCAAAGAGAAAACTTGCTATTATAAGAGTTTTCTTTTCTTTTTTTTTTTTTGGGGGGGGGGCATCACTGCTCTCCGGTGGTGGGAGTAGGAGGCCCAGCCCCACTGCTGGAATTGAACCTCCGTCCCAGTAGGCCGCAGTCCCACGCACAACCACTACGCCACCGGGGCTCAGCCCTATAAGAGTTTTCTTTGGAGTAATTAATATAATTTGATATTGAATTGTCAACTCTAAAGTCTAATGATGTTTGGTTTGCCAGCACCTTTTGATAGAAATTACCTGTCCTTTGGCCTTGATGAACATCCATTGAATTATTTCTCATACCCGATACCCTTCTTATTTTCTACCAACTTCATTTATTGCTTTGTCTCCATCTCTTCTGTTGAATTTTTCTCTTCTGTACACTGATAATCTTCAATGTCTTAGTGGGCATTCCTTTTCATATTTGGACCTACATTTCCTTGATGATTTAATATTATCACATAATTGTAAATACTGGCTATAAGAAAATAGCTTCAAATTGATATCTATACCCCAGACCTCAGAGCTAAATTCCAAAAGCATGATCTGCCTATTCAGGTCTCCATGTGGCTGTCTAGTCGGCTAGTCAATATGTCTCCAAATACTGTTTGTCCACCTCTATAGACATTTTGATATCAGTGCATGTGACTTCATCCTCCCAGTGGTGGAAACAAACCTTCCAGCCATTCTTGACATTTACCCATTGCTCTCATTTTCTTCTCCCTCTATGACTCTCTCCCCTCTCGCTCCCCTCCCTCTCTGGACCTATACTAGTTTTCCTACCTAGGAGAATCCTTGAAAATATATCCAGAAACTGATTACTCTTCATCACCTTCATTGTCATCACCCTTTACTCAAAAAGGAGCAAGCTTCGCTTGTATTACTTGTAATACAAAGTAATCAAACAGGTTCAAACAGTAATCAAACAGTAATCAAAACAGGTTCTCATATTTCTATCCTTATATGCCTAGAAACTATTCTCAGTAAAGCAAGATTGCAATCACTTTGTTCTTTATAAAAATTGAATTGAAACCTCCATAGAAGAATGTGTAAGGTATTCTAAATGAAATGGAAGTAAACTCAGGATAATCCCTCTTCTGTCAGAGTATAATTTTTAATCATGAGTTTTTGTTTGTTGAGTTTTATTGTTGTTGTTGTTGTTGTTGTTGTTGAAGTAAAGATAACACATTTATCAAGTCCCTTTTCACTTATATAATTCAATAAATCCAATTACAACTCAAACAGCTCTTGCCATATACACTTGCCATTTCTGTCCCTATAAACAGATACAAAATATTAGCTAAACCAAGAGATCTCTCTCTTAGCAGGTAGTCATAAGGAGCATCTGGGTACACTTGAACTATCGATCTTTCAACTGCTATCTCCCCCACTTACAGACTCATATAATTTATATAAAGGACTCTCATAGTTATTGTATGTGTGTTGATTTAAAAATATGTATGCATTTATTTAATCACACACAGTTCAAACAAAGAGCAATTGCAGCATAATATCTGTATCTCTGTGTCATTTGGCCAGGCTAATACCCCCAAATGTCAGTATTCTGGCTTCCTTTTTTTCCATCTTAAATTTTGTATAACCTAGGCATCACATGTAATTTTTGGCTTATTTTGTGTATCTTTATGGTAAGATCTTCCCTTAGTTCCTTAATTATAAAGAAAATTGGAATGAGATTGGAAGCTAAAATTTAAAAATGTATTGATATTGACTCTAAACCACAATATTTTTTATTCACTTTATTTGAGGTGAAACACAAATTGAGAGATCCCAAAAAGTGCCTAGAATGCAGTCTATGGATTCAACTGTTTCCAGTTTGGGGTAATTTTCTTTCTGCATTAATGTCTTCCACTGCTAGGACATATTATCACCACACTCTCTTCCTGTCACTATTCCTCATGGATGCATTGAGCATGTAACAGATACCAGCCACTGCGCTAGATTACTGAAGTTACCCGGATAAGCAAACACAATTTCTATTTTCCAGAGGTTTAAAATCTCAAGAATTAGCAACAACAGTGACAATAACTAACTTTGTATCTGCAAAATAAAAAATTAAAATGTACCCGAATAAGCAAGTATACATATCACACTTCAACAAGTAGTTTTCTATATCCATAATCCAAATAGAGTTAAAAAATAGAGGTCAAGAAAAGATTGACTTTTTAGATAACTTAGTAATTTTGAAGTCATTTAATTTTGGTCATATAAATGGTTGCTTGTGTAGGTTTGCCTCAAATTTCAACTTGTTTTCCTTTTCGCCATGATTTGTGTGTCTAGACAACTTGAAGGGAACTGAAAGGAAGAGGTGAAGTTATTTTTTAAAGGCAGGCATTAGGACAGATACTAATTTGTTAAGGCACCATAAGCATTAGCTGTGTGATTATATAACCAATATTTTAAACATTGTCTTCTGTGTGTCAGTTAAATCTCTGCAGTGACCCTACATTTAAGGGTAATTTTCCACTTTGTTAATAGCCACTGAATACAAAAAAGAAGATGGAAAGGCTAGTTTTTGTTTTTTCTTTGCGACAGTGGGTGTATTATTCTGATTTATTTTTTAGGATGATGTTGCTTTTCAAATTAAAAACTGTCTGCATTAGTAGACTCAGAAATTAATGTAGTGGTTTTTAACCCGCATTTAAAATAGCTAAACCTGAAGACCATGCAATTGAATAGAAGGTATTGCAGTGAATTGAATGTAGTAAAAATAAGTATTATTCCATGAAATGTGTTCCCTCTATATTTCTATCCGTGTACTCTGGATTGTGCTGTTTTTTGTATTCCTTCTATGGGTCACAGTCAACATTTTAGGACCCTTTATTACAATAAGTGGAGTGTTATTCTAATATAAATTCCACTCACTATTAGGTGCTGAAATGCAACTTGAAGTATGATAGTTTTGTGAGTTCAAATATTTTTAAGGGGGGAAAAACTCATTTCAATGAATCGCACTGATTTGATGACACTCACTTTTATCTATTTGTAAGTTGTCAGAAATTTTATGGATTCAAAGTTTAAGGAACATCTGTGGTGTATAATATGATATATACTATCCATTATAAAATTTAAAAGTGTCAAAAAGTTGGACTTAATTAAAACAATGTCTACAGACTATTGACATGGGAAATGCTTTGTGAATATTTTACTAAAACTTAAATTTAATCTAGGCATGATGGAAAACAACTAGAATTATTTTAAATTTCAAAAATCAACTAAGGTATATTATTACATAATTAACAAGTACTCTCAAATTCTTTAAAAGTGTGTATCTTATGAATAAATTTGCAATGAAATGATACTTAAAATATTTTTCTAAATCAATATAATTTGCACTGTTAAATACATAGTTTACAGTAATTGTTTTATAATTTTGAATTAAGTGGAGAAAATGTATTTCCTTGTTATGTGTATGATGCATTATACTGGAAAATTTATTTTTTCCATTAAACAAGTAAATTTGTTAGATAAATATACTTTAGCAAATCGACATTCAATACTCACAATAGAAGTTATATATTAAGATATTTATTCTATTGTGTTAGTAGTTAGATAAGAGGAACTCTATTATCATTTGTGTTCGTCCAAGTAGACTAGAGAAACATATCCAGGGAGGCTCATATGTGTATAAAAAAACCTTTACATACGAGAAAAATTGAACACTGAGAAAATATCGCAGCCCAGTCCAGATCAAGTCCATAAATCTGATATGAGCCCATATGTCTGATCCAATCTATGAATTCCTCTTGAGATTCACAAAACACATGCAATGACATCAAATGCAGGAAGATCACAGGCCGTGGGTGGGAAGTCTTGTGGATCCCCTGGTATTGTAAGCATCTATGTGGTTCTTCTAGTTTCCAGAGCACAGAGTGTATCAGCATAATGCGATGGGTCTTGTCAATAGAGCGTCTCTCTGGGAGTTAGTCCAAAGAGAGAGAGAGAGAGAGAGAGAGAGAGACACCCATCTCTAAGGAAGAAATACAGGAGTTACTAGAATTCTCAGGAGAAAGCCTTGACCACACAGAGGTCTCATTGGCTATATTCTGGTTGACAGGCTAGACTCCATCTCTACACTTTTGATCCTCAAATTGACACCAGATTATGTAACTACCACGACAATCACAAAATTTTGGTGTTCATAATGTATGATGATTACTAGTATTTTATGGGGAACTATATTAACAAACTCAAAGTGTTGGTGCTCATGTATGACTGTAAGGAAATATTAGAAAAGATTGAGTGTTCTCAATAGATAAGAAAAGAATAAAGATTTTTTCAGTATTTTAATATTGTTTTCATTTCTCTTATCAAGACCCATTTAGTTTTCCTGTCTCATTTTAGTAGGATTTTATAGCTATTTGTCAACCAATTTAATTCATATGCATCTTAAATAAAAAACTAAAGAAAGCTACCCTAGACTTAGTCTCACACTCTTGTTAATTTTTATGCATCTTCCAATGAGCTATAAATACACAAAAGCAACTAAAATATATGCAGCAATGACATGTTAACATTTTGCAGTAAATTGCATATTTTGATGTCAGGATTCCTCCTACTCTTAATAAAATAAAGAGTATCCAATAACTATAAAACTAACAGCATCCAAACTATTAAAACAAATACTTTTAATACTCCAATTCTATCCCCTAATACTAGGCTGTAATTTTTGTGTTGTTTCCTTTACCTTATGCTTATTTTAATGGACCTGAAAATATACTTTTTGAAGTGCACTCTGGAGTCTATTCATTTGCAAACCTTGCTGCCATTTACTAAACAGAGATATGCTAGACCACCCAATTTGCCCAAAATGTTCAACTTCTCACTAAAGGAATTGTCTTTGATTATAAATCATTAAGGATTATGAGCTTCTCCTATTTTAGGGTACCTTAAAGGTTTTAAAGCAAAGTATGATTAATCAGTTCTGCTGAAAGGGTTCAGAAAGTTTATTGTGAACTTGAGCAAATGTCAAATTTATGCCTGGAATATTATTAAGTCCATTGAGGAATCTCCACTTAACAATCATTAGCATTGTCAAAACTGATCATTTCAATGGTGCGTACAGATCTACAAGTGTAAGTTTAGGATAGTGCAGTAGTATAACATTAATTTTTTCCACAAGAAAGATATGTACAAAATTAAAACACACAAAACCAAAGCATCCCTGACAATATTTGACCAGAATTCGAAAGAATGCTTCTATTCTTTCCATTTTATCTTCCTTTTCTCCTTCTCTCGCCTCTTTTGTTATCAAATTTTTCTCAAGTAACAGTGAAATTGGAGAAAGGAACAAATTCCGTACATGTCTGAGTGCCAGGCTTATTGCATAGTCAACTGCTGTTGGAAAAAAGCAAGATCAATTGGTCATGGTGTATTCAGCATCTTCAGCTCTGTTCTTTTACCACCAAATAATTCCAGTAAAAAATATGCTGAAGGGAATCAATAATTTTTTTCTCACAAAAAGAGTGTGTTCCAAAAAAAGAAGAGTATGTATTCCTTGGCTGTGGTAATTTTTAAACAAAGAATATATTGGATATTCTTATTTAAATGTAACCTTTGTACAAAATTACATTTAAAAAGGAATGTAAACCATTGTGCATTTTTAAAGGACAGATTCTTGAGTCAAATTTTTCCTTTTATTTCCTTTAAGAGACATTTTTGACCTTACTGAGAAGCTGTGCTGTGTAGGGCAGACATTGCCAGCACTTTGTACATTCTCATGCATCGCATTTGATGAGGATTTAATAGGACAGAAAATAATACCTCACCAAGTTATTAACTTTAACTCTCATATTTATTCTAGAATTGCAGGAATTATAGAATTCTACAAGAGCCAGGGAGATGACCCAGAAAGAACTTTTTGGTTTCCTATATCATTTGAAAGATTTAGCTTTATAACATATTGTGTAACACCATCACTAATATTTTAATAAAACCTGTGAATTAAAAACAATAATTCATTTGTTTATTTTTCCCTTTAGTGATGTCAAGTTGGCTAACATATTGAAGCCAATCACTTACTATACAAACTGTATGAGCATTTGCTCTATGAAATAGCAAAGAAATGCCTTATTAATTATGGGTTACTGCAACTATGGAAAAATAAAGGATAAATTTGAAGTAAGAATTTTTATGGTTTAGGACAAAGCTTAGCATCATTTCATCTTTATCATGTCATCCCCTCTTCCCCTCCCCCATCTCCCTCTTGGCACATTTGTCAGATAGTACAGGTCAAATCTAAGTTATGCATACCCTAACATTTTAAACTCATATGCAACTCTCTAACTCTGTATGGGTGTTTTCATTGGAGCATGTTTCTAAAGCACAAAATTAAGCTTTATGTGAAGTTGGTGGCTTGCTGATTTTCCAGAATGCCATTCTTTCTCAGGCCTTTATGAATTGTTTGTAAGTACACAACTGGACAATGAAAGCTTTATATCTGCACCATGATTAGTCAAAATAATTCAAGTTAAACTCTGGTAAAGATCTCCAGTATGCAATGAATTTCAAGTATTCATGCTTTATCTTTCTTGGTATTGCTTTCTGTATCTTTCTAGCTGACTTAAAAATTGAAAATAATCTTCTAATTTGCTGTTTCACTGCTTTCCATGTTGCAGATTGAAAATGTTGATGTCTGCCTTAGTTTTCTAGCAGCCAGAGGAGTAAACGTTCAAGGTCTCTCTGCTGAAGGTAAGTGAAAACAAAATCACCATGAATGGCATCTGTGTTTCATAGAAGTTTTTCATGATGAAAGAAATGTACAGTAAGTTTGGAATAGAGGGCTCCTAATTCCGAAAGGAAAATCAGGGAAGCTGGTTAAAAAAAGAAAGAATGATCATTGTGATATTATTTCTTATTTTTACTACAACTTTACAATAGGTCAGTGTATGTATAAGGGAGCATATTATAAGATGTAGTTTTCACAATATGGTCATGCTATTGCCAAAACATAGTGTTACTAGAGTCCGCAATGCATGAGTTCATGGATGAATGAATGGGTATGTGCTGGATATGAGATGGACTAAAGATGAAGAGAATATAATTAGTGTTCAGCTTTTATGTTATCAAGAATAATATTTCTGTAATATATTCAGGTTGATAAAACTAAATGGATGCTCCTGGGTTGTGAAATAATTAGCAATAGAAGTATTAATAACTTTTATATGAAACTAATTAAAATTTATTGAAGTTTCAAAAGTCATCATTAAAATGTAATATAAAAAATGGAAAAAGAAGCAACTCATATTATCAAATATGCTTTCTGAAAATCTTATGAATAGCAGTGGAAAACAGTTAGTTATAGGATGGGAGGGATGGGAAGCCCTCGAATCAGAAGGCATTCAAATATGACAGAAGAGTTACCTTCTGTGGCAGTCATGTGCTTATGTTAATTTTATGATTGAAATGTAGGGATGGAGTCTAGCCTGTTAATCTGGAGATAGCCATTGAGTAGCCAATGAGGCCTCTATATGAGCATGGCTTTCTCCTGAGACTTCTGGGAAATCTTGTGATATTTCCCTCGTGAAGATGAGAAGCTATCTTCCCCAGTTGTTGGGAGTTAGTCTCAGAGACGATGATCATGGACAAGACAAGATGGCAGCATCTGAGAAGTTGAAGGAGCCGGAGGAGAAGTCACATGGCTTTGCCCTGATGGAGCCAGACTTCTAGAGCTGGAGAGACCATGTGGGGACCCCTGCCAGTGATGAGTTGCTTTTGCCACCACTGGATGCTGTTGATGGACCCTGAGACCTGGGAGCGAGGAGCCATGGGGAGACCCCTGCCAGTGCTGAGATTCTGCACCCACTGACCTGTGACTTCGTGAGTCAGAAGGAGACATTATAGACTTGTATAGGACATATGGGTTAATATCGGACTTATGACTTCGAACTGGACTGGGCTCAATGTCCTCTTCCTCTTATATATAAACCTTTTCCTTATATCCATATGTGTGTCTATGAAATTTGTTCCTCTAGTCTGCCTGGACTAACACACCTTCTTAAAGTCTAGTTGATCATAATGTTGTGAACTGAATAAGTCTTCCTTTGCTGACACAAAAAAGAAGTGACTACAAATATTTATTAATAATTGAAGTATGAAATGTATGATCATCAATAATAAGACATCCGGGTGTCATCAGAAATAATATGTAACACATGAAAATCAATATCATAGCCATTAGTAGCTGAAATAGACTGGTGTTAGCCATTTTGAATCAGAAATGATGTGATTTGCTATGATGAAATTAAGAAATTTAGGGAAATGTTATCACATTTATAGTAAGAAAGGGCATTTCAAGATCTAAATTAAAGTACAACACTATGATATAATTTCTCGATGCCTATAAGGAATTCCAATTAACACAATGATTATTCAAATTTATGCACCAACTGCTAAAGCTAGTGATGAAGAAATTGAAGACTTCTACCAACTTAAGTCTGCAATTGATCGATCTTGAAGTCAAAATGTGTTAATAAGTATTGATATTGGAATGCAGAAATAAAAAACAAAGAGGAAAGAATAATAGTTGTGAAATATCATAGAAAGGTAGCTGGAGTACACATGATCGAATTCTACAAGACCAGTGACTTCATTGCAAATACATTTTTTGCAACAGCATAAATAGAAGCTGTAGATCTGGATTTCCCCAGATGCAATACATAGGAATCAAATTAATGACAAGATGGTGAAAAAGCAGCCAATGTGACTCCCGAGGCTGACTGTTGATCAGGCTATCAATTGCTCATGAGTTCAAGATGAAGCTGAAAAAAATTAAAACAAGGTCAAAAGACAAAAACATGACTTGATTTTTGAAAAACATCTCAATAGGGTTGACTTATTGGACACTAATTATTATAGACTTAATGAGCTTTGGGATGGCATCAAGAACATCATTCATGAAGAAAGCAAAAGACTATTAAAAATGCAGGAAAGAAAGGATCAAAGTGGATGTCAAAAAAAAAACACAAACTTGCCCTTGATTGTAGAGCAGCTGAAGGAAATTGAAGAAATGAATTAGAAAAAGAACTAAAAGAAAACTTCAAAGAATGACCTGAGAAGACAGAAATAAATTACTATGATAAAATGTGCACAAACATCCCCAGCCTATCTGAAGCCAAAAGAACTCAAGTGCTCTATGTGCAAAATATCCAATGATGTAGAAAGGACAAAAGGTGAAATGCACACACAGTCATTTTACCAAAAGAAAAGGTCAACTTTCAACCATTTCAAGAGGAAGCATATGTCCAAAAATCAATGGTACTGAAGGAAGAAATCCAAGCTGTACTGAACTATCAGCAAAATACAAGGCTTGAGGGAATTGATGGCATATTAATTATTTCAGTAAGCTGACGCAGCACTCAGAAAAACTCAAAACACAACAGGGTACCATTGAGTTGTTTCCAACTCACCATGACACCGTATGACAGAGTAGAAATCCTCCTGTGGGCTTCCCAGACATACCTCTTCCTAGCAGCATAAAGTCTCATCTTTCTTCCGCAAAGCAGCTGATGCTTGCAAACTACTAACTCTGGAGTTGGCAGCCCAGTATGGAAGCCACCACTGCCACGAAGGCTTCTGATAAAGTCTGCAAGTGCTTATTCATCTATGCCACCAAATTGAAAAGACAGCTACCAGGCAACCAACTGGAAGTGATCCATATTTGTGCCCCTTCCAAAGAAAGGTGACCCAAGTGAATTAGAGAATTATCCAGCAGTCTCATTAATATCACATGTAAGAAAGAAATTGCTGAAGATCATTTAACAACAGTGCATCAAAAGGGAGCTGTCAATAATTCTCACTGGATTCAGAAGACTGTAGAGCAAGGGAAATCATGGTTGATGACTGAAAGATTTTAGCTAAAATTCTGTTGATATCATAAAGATGTTTAATTTTATTTTATTGGCTTGCAAGGATATTAAACTCTGTGAATCATAACAAACTAAGGATAACATTGAGAAGAATGATAACTCAAGAATACTTAATTGTGCTGATGTAGAACCTGAACATAGAAAAAGCGATCAGAAAGGTGTGTGTTGGGGGGGGGGGGAGGAGGGAGTGTGATGACTTTCACTATACTTATTAAATCTTTATGCTGAGTGAATAATTCCAGAAATTATGTTATTTGAAGAATACTGCAGTATCAAGAATGCAGAAAGGTTTATTAACAACCAGCCTTATGTAGGTGATACTACTTTGCATGCTAAAAATGAGTTTAACTGGAAGAATTGAGAAGAGGGACTGAAGTCTCAGGTGTTGATTGCAAGTCATTGCCAAGAAAATCAAAATCCTGACAACCAGGTGAATATATAGCATCATAATAAATAAAGAAAATATTGCAGTGTCCAAGAATTCCCTCTTGCTTGGATATGCAGTCAGTGCCCCTAGAAGCAGTCAAGAAATCTAATGACCCACTGCATTGAGTAAATCGGCTGCACTTGACCCAGGTCACAGTATATTTAGTTACCTCACATACAAGTTGAACACGACAATGTGACAAATGTTTGCAAAAATGTGTGCTCCTAAGAAAAAATTGCCATATGTAATATAACCAAAGGATGTTCTTACTTCAGTTCCTTCAATCATCTAGAATACTATTCACCATCAGTTTTTTTGTTCTTTTTATTAAAAATCATTTTATTGGAGACTTGTACATCATTTTTCACAATACATAAATAAACATGCTGTGCCAAGTATCTTCACATGTCCACTGCTATTATCGTTCTCCAAGCTTCTGCCTTTTTCCTTGAACCCTTGGTATCGGCTTTTCCATCCCTTCCCCTCTTCCTCTGCTCTCACTTCCCCATCAACCCTCAAAACTTTATAAATTATTATTGTTCTGTCATATCTTACACTGCCTGACCTCTCCCCCAATCCACTCCTTTGATTCCCGTCCTTCCAATAGGAGCTTATGTGTATATCCTTGCAGTTGGTTCCATCTCTCTACCCCACCTTCTCTCCACCCTTCCAGCAACTCCAGTCTAAACACTGGCCCGAAGGGGCTCATCCATCTTGGTTTCCCCATTTCTCCAGCTCCCCTCTATATTAGTGTACCTTCTCCAGTCCATCTGGATTTGTAAGGTAGAGTTGGGACGATGATGGTTGGGGGAAGGAAGGCTTTAGGAACTAGAAAAAACTTTTAAGCATCATCACTGCCCAGCTGCCCCCTGACTGGACTGTCTCCTCCCCGTGACTCCCCTGTAAAGGGATGACCAATTACCCACCATTGGGCCTTAGGCCCCCACCCTGCTCTCCCCCTCATTCGTAATGATGTGATTCGTGTTCTTTGATGCTCAAGACCTGCTCCCTTCAGCCCCTATTGATTATGCATGCTAGTGTCCTTCTTCCATGTAGACTTTGCTGTTTCTGTGCTGAACGGCGACTCATTTATCTTCAAGTCTTTGAGACTCCAGACATTCAATCATTCGGTAGCTAGGCACCATCGCTCCTTCTACCCTGTTTGCCTCATGATCGCACAGGCAAGTGAGCTGCTTTTATCACCATCAGTTTTTATTCCCACTTAGCTAGTCCCCTATCAAGGGAACCTGCTGGTATAGTGAGTTACGTGGCATGCTACTAACTGAAAAGCCTCTACTTCAAACCCACCAGTTTCTCTGTGGAAGAAAGAAGAGGCTTCCTTTCCTAAAGAGTTACAGCCTCAGAAGTCAAGAGGGGTCTTTCTACTCTAGTCTGTAGGGTCATTGTGAGTTTGAATCGACAACAAAGCCAGTAGCTTGAGTATTGTTCATTTAGTATTGTTTGTTAACCATCCGATATATGAGTCTGATAAAAATCATTGTGCAAATTTAGATTATCATGATGTAATTACTCTTTACTAAGTGATAGTCAAAGTTTTATATGGGTATGTATACTTAGGAATATTTCTAACATTCTCAAGTACTGGCAAAAGCCAATTGACAAAGTGTTCCAAAGTGCCAGGAGGCAATGCTGGAAGTGCTCAATTATCCACGTGAAAATAAGCCACCTCATTTTCCATACGTTTGCCCATCCTGAAGGAATGGTCCCGGAGAATGTAGAGACCGTCAAAAATGTGTCATTCGTATCAGTGACAGACAGAGTATTGATGAAGAGAATTCAGAAGAAGTTACAGCAGTGCATCCAGAGAATTGCCAGAAACTCAGGTTGATTCAGAAGAGGATGAGAAAAGACTCATGGCACTGCTGATGTTACAGGGACCTTGAATGAAAGCAAAGGATGCCGGAAAGGCATCTGCTCATGTTTTACTGACTGCGCAAAAGCAACAGACTGTGTGGATCATAACGAACTATGGATGACATTTAGAAGAATAAGAATGCCAGAACTTTTCATTTGTCCTGACGTGCATAGACCAAGATAGTATTTAGAATAGAGAATGATTTAAAAAATGTTCATGTTTTAAAACCAAGAAATGTTTTTGTCAAGGTTGCATCATTTCATAATATTTAATCTATATGCCGAGGAAACAATCAGAGAAGTCACACTATATAATGAATGATAATAGGGCTTAGAACTGGAAGGTGCTAATTAGTGGCCTACTAGCCTTTAGTATGGATTACATCTCAGTGTTAAAAAACCTGACAACTGGAAAAATGTGCAATAATGTGATAAATAGTGAAGATATTACAGTTGTCATGGGTTTCCTTTAACTTGACTACACAATCAACGTTCTTAGAAGCAACAAAGAAGTTGAACTATATACTGAATTGGAAAAATCTAACACAACAAACATTTTAAAATGTTAAAAAGTAAAGCTGTTATTTTGAAGACTCTGGAATCCCCAGTATAAGGATGAAGGTATGCATTTGTGCAGATGATATTTTTCATAGTTTCATATGCTTGCAAAGCCTGTACAATGATAACTATTATAGGAATGTATTTGAGTATGAATTTTAAATTTAAATTGGTAAAAATAAGTTATTGGCAAGAATATTGACTAGTCCATAGACTACCAGAAAAACAAACAAATGTGCCCTGGGAGAAGTAAACCCAAAATGCTTCTCTGAAACAAAGAGATTGAGAAAATGTCCAATGGAATTTGGCCTTATGATCAAGTAGGACCAGTCTCTGAAGTGTATCATGTTTAGTAAAGTAGAGGGGAACACCCCCAGTGAGATGGATTAACACAGTGGTTCTAACAGTGATCACAGCCAGAGAAATGATTGAAAGGATGATTCAGAACCTGGCAGTGTTTAATTCTGTTGCATGGAGCATCAGTCTGAGTTGGAACCAACTAAAGAGTATTTGTGTTAGTCCAGGCTGAATAGAGAAACAAATCCAGAGACACTCATACATGTGTGAGACAGAACTTTATATCAAGATGTAATTATGCATAAATAAGACATTCCAGCTCAGACCAGGTCAGGTCCATAAGTTTGATATTAGCCCATAAATTCTTCTTCAGACAAGATCACAGTCTGGTGAGTGAAAATCACATGGACTTAATAGCAGTGGATTCATCTTCAAGGTTCTGGCTACCCTCAGTGTAGTGTATCTTGTCAGCACGCGAGAGTTCCCAGAATGGGAAGAGTTCTGAGGCCACTCCCAGAGGAGTGATCATAAGGCTGTGATCTGATTGAAAGGCTAAACTGCACCCTTTCATTTTTTTATCAAATTGACATTGAAATTATCTAAGTACCACCCTATTTGAAAAAAAATGAAGTAGCAAGTTATCCAAAACCTGCTTTGAAAAGATATTAGATGTTGTAAGAGATAAAATATTATTTAAAATTTATTGTTGCTGGAGGAAGATCTATGACAAGCTACAAGAAATTTTGTAGCTTCTTAAATACAATGAATATTTTGAAGAATTCCTACTTCTCTAAATTTTTCTTTTATATTCAAATTGGTTTTTGATATATATTCTGTGATATATAATTAAATAGAATATTTCATTACCAAAAAATTCAGTTCTACAAATAAGTAAATAATCAGAGATGCAAAGGTCTTGATTTATAAGTGGTGGTTGAAGGAAGATTGGAAAGGATATCTCCTATCTCCCTCTTTAGTCTCATGAGGCAAATGTTAGCAACATAGACCCAATTGTTTTTATTTATTGTTTAAAAATATATGCTTTAAAAATTTATTCTTTAAAAATCTTTTTAAAAAGTGACTTTCCAAATAAATTATAGATAATGATAAACCAAAATTTTAAATGAACAAAGCAAAAGCAAACAAACAAAGCACCTCTATTTTAAAAGACGATACAACCTTACAAGTATAAAATGAATACGTTCCTCATTTTATTTTGCAAATGCTCAAGTCTTGCATTCTATGTTATGGGAATTACAAAGACGATCTGGGGGAAAATGAGCAACCCAGAGGCTAATTTTCTTTTGAGTAACTCATTGCATAGACCATCAGAGAACAAGCACATAGTTTAATCAATGTTGTTTTACTTTCAATATGATCAGAGGTCTTATCTTAAGCTTTACTTTTTGGGAGGGCATCAGTGCCCTCTGGTGGTCGTGGGAGCTACCCAGCCTTGCTCCTGATAGCTGCTGCTGGATTTGAACTGCCAAATGCGTGGGCCGCAGTTCCACACTCAACTACCACACCAGGGAGTCTCAGCTTAAGCTTTACTTTAAAAATCTGTTTTCTAACAAATATTAAAATTATAATTATAGCAACAAAACCTAGAAACTTTGATTTTTTATTCACTATTAGAGAAACATACACAGAAGACCCATGTATTGTACTAAGATTTCTACATAGATTAATTCAGTTATATTGTCTGAAGTCACATAGACTGATCCATATTACTTTAATATGTGCAACATGGGTTAACATAAAATGATTTTGCACTGAAAATTGGTAAGTTATATTCTGCTTTCCAGAAGACTACACACATGCACACACACTCACACATATATGTTGCCAATAAATTTGAAGGCATGTTGACTGCTATAATTCCCATTGATATTATGAGTTCCACCCACTCTGTCAGTATTTATAAATACAAACCAACATTGCTATCTCTGTTGATTACAGCTGTGTATATTTGTGAGGTAATCAGAGTGCTAAGTCAAATGAGTACCACAAGAAGTCGCAAAACTCATCCAGTTTTAAGAAGCTAACTCCTGAAAATCTGTTATTGAGGGAGGGCAAAGAGTATCTCTTCTGAGTAAATTTGGCCTTTACCACTTCCCATTGCTTTATGCTTTTGCTGAAATTTTAGGCTATGTGGATATATTAGCCTGTTACAGAAAGTCAGGATTGTTTGAAACTCTGACTGAGACTCCAGTTGTATTTCTATTTTCAAATTTCAGTCTGAGAGGATGATACTCAGAACATCACTTGTGAAAACATAACAAAAGGCATTTATGTTGTGCCATTTTAATATATATTTTTTATTTTATCCAGAAATAAGAAATGGAAACCTAAAAGCCATCCTAGGGCTGTTTTTCAGTTTATCTCGCTACAAGCAGCAACAACACCATCAACAACAATACTATCAGTCCTTGGTAGAGCTGCAGCAGAGAGTGGGCCACGCGTCCCCTCAGCCAGAAGCCAGCCAGGCCAAAACACAAGATATGCAGTCCAGGTAAGGAAGGAGAGCAGTGGTGGGGCTTTAACAAATTATTGCTTGCAGTATTTTTGTTTTAAGTCTTTGTATAGTTGTATAAATGTGATGGGATTATGTAACGATGCTAAGGAATTTAACGTTATTTTCCTTTGATTCCTTTGAGAACTTGGTATGTAGTGGGTATGTGTTGAGCTACCAATCACAAGGTCAGCAGTTTGAAACTAACAGCTGTTCTGTGGGTAGAAGGTGAGGATTTCTACTCCATAAACAGGTCCAGTCCCAGAAACCTAAATGGGCAGTTAGACCCTGTTCTACAAGGTTAGTGAGTCAGAATCAACTCAATAGCAGTGAGCTGAGTTTATTTTTGATTGGACAAGCAATTTCTAACTCCTTTTTAAATGATTTTTTTCTTGAGTTATATAAAGAGAAGTGTTATCCAAATACATGAACTCTCTTCGGTGCAAGTAGTTTGGCCTTTAGAATATGATCTTAGTCTTGTTGGTTAATTAAGCCACTCTATCAAAAAGTTCAAATCTGCTAAACAGCATTTTGTATTTTTGATAGTACAGATATTTTGATGCAAGATTGTGCTTGAATGTATGTTTGCCAGACATATTGATGTCACATAGACACCACTATCTGGATTACCCTTAAATCATGGAAGCCACTTCCTTCCACTGCTGCTTTTTATCCACTTTGATTTTTTATTAGACAAAGTTCACACAGAAAAGAAGAGTCAATAGGAAACCTACAATAATATTTACTACTGATAATTGGTTTATATGACCATAGTGTTTGGTTAGTGAAGTCCAAAATTCAAAGAACAACTTATCAGGAAGGACATTCTTGGCATTCTTGGGGTCAAGCCAAAACTATTTATTGTCAATCCTATCCCAGCTATGTATAAAATAATATGTTCAAGAGTGTATTGAAGCAGATTATGCAACCTGTCTTCCTTGGTGCTTTTGAATAGGTTCAAACCAACCACCTGTTGGTCAGTAGTTGTCCTTAAACTACATGGAAGCACCATGTCAGGACTCAGAAATTCTTACAAACATGAGATAGTTCTTCCTCTCTCAAAGAAGAATTTTACTTCTGTTTTTAATGCAATCAACCAATTTAATTATATACACTGAGATAATCTAGGTTAGCCCTTTTACTGTGGATGAGTGTTCAAATGAAAAACTGGGAACGGGGTTTAGTCAAGTTGTCTTTCTTGTTCCATTTCAATGACCAGAGTATTATACAGGTAGCTCTTTAATATAAATAACTAAGAGTCAGTGATTTTCAAAATGAGAATAAACTATCATTTTACACTTATGGTTAAACAACATATGAATTATAAGTCTAACTTTTTCCATTTTTGAAGCCAAGCTGACCTTGAAATATTTAAGCTTACTTTGAGTCGGTTTTGGGCACTTCATATTTACTCCAAAGCTAAAATAAAGATTCAAAAATACATTCTCAAAGTCCCCGCATCCTGTCATATATTAAGCTCCTCAGTAATCCTCCTCTTTGTCAACCAGTCCTTGTGTGGACCTTGCTTCCAACTTAATGCTAAGCACATGTTTCTTTCTCTATGTCATTTTGTAAGGAACTCTGGTAGCATAGGGTATTATGTATTGGACAGGGATGGGATTCATATAATTTAATAATTGTTTCACTTCCCTAATTATCATTTTATGTATAAAATATATATACTGAAAATTAGTTTATTATTTTATACAGTTAATACTTAATTCAGAACAACAGAAGTGGTACCCCAAACTAGATTGTTATGAGTTTTACAATATTCATGAAAAATGTTAAATAATACCTGACAAAAAGTATTATAACTGCTATTTATTGATTTATGTCCTCCCTTACAGTATTCTATACTTTTTAACTAAGCATCATTGGTTGTGTGATTTAACCATTTTTCCTATAAGAGTAGGATCCCATACCTTTATAGATGGCCAATTAAACAGTAGCCATTGTCTTTTATAAATTAGAAACAAGCGACTTCTCTGTACATATTATGTTCATCTCTGAAAAATCCCATTCTACTTCTGCTAAATGTACAGCAGTTGTTCTGGCAATATTTGGAGCTCTTTGAGGACTTCAGGAATTGCCTAATTCACACATATCTCATGGGATATCAGGGCATAACACAAAACTGAAAGGAGTGACAGCTTGTCATTCTCTGTTTGGTATCTTTTCTCTTTTTGTTTGCTGAAGTAATACATGCAACTGAATAAAAATATAGTATTTAATCAAAATTATAATGACTTTTATGAAATAAATAAATATTACAAGCAGAGTACTATCTAAATTTTGTATACCCATGGACAGGAATGAACATGAGTACGGGTGCTTAGAATATACTCCTGCACAGATGAATGTTAAATGAGAGTAAGGAATGTAACTGTGATCTCCACATTGGGCAGCTTCCCAGTGCGGTATTAGTTCTGCCAAACTGTTATGTACCAGCTGAATTCCCACACGGGTTGTCCTGCTAACTGCAAGGTCAGGGCATTAAACCCCCAGCTACTCTCAGGGAGAAAGACTGGGTTTTCTCCTTCCATAGAGAATTGCAATCTCAGGAACTCACAGGGGCAGTGTTACCCTGTCTTCCAGGGTCGCTATCAGTTAGCATTGACTCTATGGCAGTGATTTGATTTGGTCAACCTATAAATTATTCCCGGTGCCTAACTTTTACCCATTAGTAAATTAATTAGCCTTTGATGAAAAATCTTTAAAGAATGTATCTAAGAGGAGAATATACAATAAAAGGAAGTGTGACCCATAAAGGATAGATGCAGAGTAAGAGAAGTACAAGAATTAACAAGAACAGAGTTAAGTGTCATTATACAGACAAACCTATAAGAGCGATCTACAAGTCCTGCCATGGATAGATACACTGGCCGAGTTGCTATGGGAATGAGAGTGGGAATACACCTCTAAATATATGAAGGTTTGACAAAGAGTCTTTGTACACAGGTATTAACCTTTGTTGCAATCGATTCATGAATGTGGTAGAACATAGAGGGCACTGTGTGATGAAAACACCTTGTGAGAATGAGTCAGCGAACCCAGGGAATTAGGGTCTTGGTCTGGGGGATATCAAAATCAATTGTCATGACATAGTCCACAAAGACAAAGTGCTGCATCCTACTGAGGTCTTCAGACATCAGGAATAACTATCGAAGGTACAGCTTTTTTTTATTGTTCTCTGTCTTGAGGAAAGAAGACTGAAAAGAAACTAAGAAACATATAAATAATCTAGTGGACTAATGGACTGATGCTGTCCCCTAAATAAAGGAGATAGAATGCTGTTATTTTACCGTGACTTGGTTTTTATGTGATATCCAGTTAAATGGAACAGTAGTTAAAGTTCAAGCAAAATTTCTCTACAGTGTTAGTTCCATAAATTAAATAACAAATAAAAATGAAGCATTCTTTTGTGTGGGTGTTTGATAGAAAGGAATCTAGATTTTACAGACTGCCAGAAATAATAATTCCTTTAGTTTGATTTGGGCTACTTCAACAGACAAGAAGCAAGAATAGTAGATAAAAAATAAAAGGAGGAAATTGGTTTTGTGGAAAACTTTGCGATTTTGGAAATAAACTATGATTTATGAATGCTTTAACTCATTCTGTTACTCTATCTGCCATGTGAAATTTCTTGTAGTAATGACCCTTTGGGGGATGCTGGTTTTTTATGCCTTTTCTTCCTTCTAGGTGTACATATTAATTATGAGTCTGTCAAATATTTTAAAATATAACATCATATATAATTGCCAATGTAATTATATACTAATTTGGCGAAGTCTCTTCTTTGTCATCAAATGGTTATAAAAAGTAATTCTTTTCTTCAGTGTCCTCTAGGATTGAATCAGATACTTAGCCTTTGCTTCTCAGATTGCATAATTAGCTTAGTAAATGCTTAAGGAACCCTGCACTAAGTATAGTTCTCTTTACTGAGGGCAGATTGTGTTATGGCATTAGCACAAGGTCTAATAAATAAAAGTAAATCTATCATAATTCTGTGAGGTTTGATTGATGTTTATTATTGAGGTTTATTATTTTGATTGTACTGGAATTTGTTGTATTTTAAAAATAATAGTATTTTATGCATCAATATTTCCTCATATTTGTAGAACCTTATGTATTGAATTAATTTTTGAATTTTAACTTATGTGACCTATATGGATGATGGAGATATTGAAGTACTTTTCAAAAGCCCGTAGTAATAATATTCAAAGGAAACGAAAATGGTCCTTATATATTGGAGCCAAAATAACTAGTGCAGAAAAATATTCCAGCAATTTCATTTACTCGGGATGAACATCAGAACTCAGGATTTAGAAAGCCTTCCTTAAATTTCTATTATTTTCAAGTAAGTAGCTTAAATTATTGGCCACTATATTATTGCAACTATTTAACTGGAGAAAAATATACTTAGATCTTTTACATTAGACTAATAAATATTTTAGGATGCACAGTGTTTCATGTAAGTGAGTTTTTGTTTTGTTCTGATTACTTATTGACATAACTGCATATGATTCCATGAAGTGTACATTATAGATGAAAACTTTTAAGATTTTTTTATCTGTTATAAAAAACATTTTTAAAGGTTTTCCATTATCTTGATGTTTCATTTAAAAGTAAATTGAGATGTAAAGGATAATAAGATGAATGCACTAAAGAAACAATGCAGACCAGTTGTTCTGAACAGCCGTCAACTTCACAAAGGGCCAGAACCATAGACATCTGTACACTTGTCCTTGAAGATCAATGACACATCATGGAAGAGCTGGACTTACTTGGAGCTCAGTTCAGCGAATTTTAACAGAAGATTTGACAGGGGTCCCTGGTTCTGACTTGGGGATGGTGCATTTGGAGTTTGTTCAATCAGGTCAGACAGTTAATCAAGCTTTTAGTTTAGAGGTTTGAAAAGATTGCATAACAGTATGCGTTACAAAAGGCTTGACTGTGGCAGGCAGGGCACTAGTTTTACCACGCCAGCAATGCCCGTGCTCAGACAGCCATCTCAGTGTGCCAGTGTGCCAGTTTGGGGTGTGCTTCTCTCGTCACCCTCACCTGACCTTGTTCTGTGTGACTTCTTTTCGTTTCCCTGAGTGAAAAGGACATGAAAGAAGAGCAAGTTGACAACATAGAAGAGATGAGAAAAAAAGAAACAAGGGAGGTGTTATCAGCCATCCAACAAGATCAGTTTGAAAAGTGTTTCCAAGACTGGGATTGCAGATTTGACAGGTGTATTAAATGTACTTAATGGAGAGTACTTTGAAGGTGATAATGTGTTTTTCTAAATTAATACATAGCTTTGAAAAAGCTCATATATGGGTAAAGATCAAATATTTTGTTACATTCTTTAGTGTGAATAGCTGATATACAGTTTTTAAATATAAAATATAGTCAGTACTTCTGGCTGTTCTTTTTACAAAAAAGACTAGATGGAAGATCCTCTCTAAGTTCAAGTAGAGAAATGAGAAATATTGTTATATAAAGTATTAAATTATTATACGAAGGACATTTCAAAATGCCTATGGAAAAAGCCCATTGTCATGAACGTTTTGGAACCCTCTTATATAAAAGTGAAATCCACAGATATTTTTTATCCACAGATATTAATTAAAAACTGGAGGAAGCCCTAGGACTTATTCCAGAAAGGGAGATAAAAATAAGTTGTATGATTGTTAAGCTCTTTTATCCCCAATGAGTATCAAATATTTCACAGACATTGATGATATTCTGCTAAATCATCCCTTTCCACATGCTGCTTTCATGATTGCATTTTTATGTCAATAATAAGTAGCAAAGAGTTTAATGTCACTAAGATTACATACAATACCTAGTACATGAAGACAGCTAAGCATGAATGGTTTTCTTTTAAGTATCTGGTAAATTACATTAAAATGGGATAGGAAAGGGTGTTGTATCAGTTACCTGCGATCCTGCCATCTGCCTCATTTTAGACTTCCCTATAACCAAACTAAGCACTGCCTGATGTTGATCTCCCACACCTTAGTTTGCCCTGCTCTTCAGTAAATCTGACAATTGACTCTTCATGATCATGCATCCAGAACAAATAAGGTAATGCATAATGTTTGCATAGGCTCAGTTCTTTATTTTTTAAATCATTTTATTAGAGACTCATACAACTCTTATCATAATAAATACATATATCAATTGTGCACAGGTCACTTTGGACATTTGGTCCCATCATCATTCTTGAAATATCCTCCTTCTACTTAGGCCCCCGGTATCAGCTCCCCATATTTCCCCTCCCTTCCCACTCCCCCTACCAAGAGCCCTTAATAATTTACAAATTATCCTTATTTTGTCATATCATCCACTGACTGATGTTGTCCCTTCACCGACTTCCCTGTTGTCCATCCCCCAGGGAGGAGGTTATATGTAGATCCTTGTAATTGATTCCCTTGTTCTGTTGCACTGTCCCTTCACCACTCTCACCGCTGGCCCTGACAGGATCATCTATTCAGAATTCCCCATGTTTCTGGCTCCAGTGTACATTCCCTGGTCGAACTGGATTTGTAAGGTAGAATTGGGATCATGATAGTGGGTGGGAGGAAGCATTTAACAACTAGAGGAAATTTGCATATTTCATTGTTGCTACACTGTACCTTGACTGGTTCATCTCCTCCCTGTGACCCCTCTGTAAGGGGATGTTGCTTCACCTATTCATAGCCTTTAGGTCCTCAATCAGTACTCCCCCTCATTTATAATGATATAATGTTTAGTTCTTTGATAACTGATCCCTTCAACACCTCATAGTCACACAGCCTGGTGTGCTTCTTTCACGTGGGCTTTGTTGCTTCTGAGCTGGATGGCTGCTTGTTTGCTTTCAAGCCTTTAATAATTCAGATGCAATATATTTTGATAGCCATGCCCCATCAACTTTCTTTGCCACTTTTGCTTATGCACACATTTGTCAGCAGCGATCATATCAGGAAGGTGGGCATGCAATGTTATGATTTCTAGTTCTTTGAAGCCCATAGTCTTATTTACAAAAGAGAATTGCCAGACCTCCCTTACTTAGTAAGATAGAATCAACTCTAGAAATTATATGGAAACACATCCACCATGGATGACCTTGCTAGTATTTGAAATATCAGTGTGCATCTACTATTATTAAAAAAAATGTACTCATCACACTATGGCAATTTTGCAGATAGGTGATGGGTTGAGGTTATAGTATAACGAAAATTTTAATCTATTAAAAGCTTATTAAAAAGGAGGTGATTTATCTTTTTTTTTGGTGATTTATCTTAAAACTAAGATCTTTAAATTAAATTTTTAACCAGATCACTAAAGAATTCACTGTTCTGCTATTATTAACTGTCTAATTTCACTAACTTATACACCAAAATCAAACCCTAGTTGATTCTTACTTACAGTGACCCTAAGGGAGAGAATACAGTTTCTACATCGGTACAGGAGCAGACAGGCTCATTTTCTTCCCAGGAATAACTGGTGGGTTCCAACTTCTGCCTGTGTAGTTAGCAGCCCAGCAAGTTAACGTGGAAGTAACCAAAGCCCCAGAGAGATGCGAGCAAAGTACGTGGCAGTGTTGGTGTGATTGTTGTTAGTTGTCCTGGGATTCCCTCTCACTCCTGGTTGCTCTACAGCAGGGGTCCTGAAACTGAGGCCCCTGGACCACATGCTGCCCGAGGAGGATATTTGTTCTTGCCGCTGCTGCTGTCCTGCTTAGCAGTCAACTCATCTCAGGCCTACAGTGAATTTGTTGATAGTTTGTTTGTTTTTTTAAACTATAGTCCGACCCTCCAATGGTCTGTTGCACAGTAAACTATCCCCCTGTTTAGAAAGTTTGAGGACCCCTGCTCTACAGGGTTTTTTTTTTAAGCTGTGAATTCTAAGACACAGACCTTCAGGCTTGTTTTTCAACGCACTCCTGGGTGGGTTCAGCTGTCAATCTTTCAGCTGTTTGTACTCTCCATCCACTATTGTGACATCATTCCTTTTTTCCCAAATAAAAATCTACAAATCTCATTTAGGAATCTGAAAGATTACAGCCTCAACAGATTTTTCTCATCTGCTTTTTGTTTCACAGAAACAAAATTTTAAGTCCATTTATAGTTTAAATGAACTCGTTCCAATACGACTCCAATCACGTTTCAAGATCTCTGGGTGAATTTTCATTAAGTGGCTTGTCCATTCCTTTCACATCCTCAGCCAAAATCCCCCGGACTCTTACCACACACATTACTCTTCACCCTCATCCCATTCAGAGTATTTGCCCTCTCTGATTTCTTTTCCAGGAAACATTGCTTCCTCCTAAAAGATTCATTCTGAAACTGGGGTGGTTTACAGCTTTTAATCCTCGGGCCAAAAATCTTGAGAAGTGTATAAGGAGGTTTAATAAAAGATGACAGGAATGATTGGTAAATTTAATCCCTTGTGAGCCTGTCTTCAATTAGTTGCTTGACTCTATTCTGTGTTGTGGCCTATTGTGTGTTCTTTGAAAAAAATCAGTTAATCAATTAATCTTAAAAAGTAAGAAAGGTCGGCGAGACACTTACAAAGTCTGGGTTTGAAGGAATGATTGAAGGGGAAAATAGATATTTTTTTAATTTACTAAATTGAGTGGAAAATAAGAGATTGTGTGTATGCTTTTATTATGCTACATGCCTGTTTCACTATTTAAAGACTTTGACAGCTGCTCCCATTTTTTCTGTTGATATGAATTGAGAGGGATCTATATAGTTTTGACTAAAATTAGATAAGTAATGTGGGCTTTAATTTGCCTGCTTATTCTCAGTGGTGCAAATTGATAGAACTAGTGTGTTTTTGTTTGCTTGCTTGTTTGTTTTTACTATCCCCATATTGTGTTTGTTTTGTTCTTGCTGAGACTATATGATGCAGAATATACACTAGTTAAGTAGCTTTTTATATGTACAATTTAGGCAACTTGATTACATTCTTCAGGGAGAAAAACCATGTTTTCTGCTCCCATAAAGAATAAGAGTCTGCGAAACCCACAGGGGCAGTTCTAACCTGCCCTGTTGGATTGGTATGAGTCAGAATTGATTCAATGGTAGTAAACTTTTTTGAGTTATGGTATTTCTGGTTTTAGTATTTGAGAAACTTCCATACTTAAAAAAATCATTTATTGAAAATACATTCCTTTCTCTACTGAGTGGGCATAGCACATTTGTCAAAAATCAGTTAACCACAGATAATGTGCATTTCTTTCTTGACTTCCAATTTTATCCCATTAGTCTATGTGTCTGTTGTTAACTAGCACTAGCCCTTGTGGAATACTGGAGCTCCATTGTATGTTTTAAAATCATGAAGTCAGTTAGCCTACTTTGTTCATCTTTTTCAACATTATTGTAGCTAATTGAGGCTCCTTTCAATTTTATAGAAAGTTGAGGATTGGTTTATCAGTACTTGTAAGAAAAAAACTTTGGGGAAGATTTTTAATCTACCAAATATCAGTGTTCTCAACTCTGCTCTTAGAATGGAGGCAACTCAGTCTAAGGTTTGAGTTAGAAGATTGTAAGGAAGACTGCATGGAAGACCCCATGAAGTATCTACTTAGCACATCATTGAGCCTAGTATTCAGTACACCTCTAATCACATATGTGTAAATATACCCATGTGAAAGCATACAGCATATATAATACATGTAGTAAAACATGCTGACCCACCTGAGAAAACTTAAGATCTCATCCTTCCATGTCACTTTCTCTAGTTAAGTTCTCTCTGTTCATTTCAAACTTGTACTAAACATAAACAAGTAATTCAAAGTAATAATATCCCCATGGTTTTAAACAGCAAACTAATACCCAGACCTTCCCATATTCTATCTACATATACTTGTCCCTTTTAATTATTTTAGCTATTCTCTTCAGGACTTCATACTTTGTGGAGATATAAAATATTTGCCATTATTTTATTCAATAATGTTGTTATTATCCTTTGATTCATAGTCTCATCTTCTATCCCTTCCATTATTTGTATATAACACATAGTTTTTAAGTTCTTATAATGTTCAAAATAGTCCTTTATGTACTAAGATACAGCAAATCAGAGTATAAAGTAGATTTTAATATTCCTTTCTTAAATCTTACTTCATGAGAGAAAGTAAAAATAGAGACTACATGTACAGATATAAGAACTTTACTATCATATGTAGACATAAAAAAGGAAAGCAAAAATATTACATGTTCATGAACATACAGCCCAAAGAGTGGGGTGGATCTGGATCTGCTTAGACCACATTGGAGCAAACTAAGAGGGAGGGAAGGAGGGAGAGAGGAAGGGAAAGAGAGAGAGAGAGAGAGAGAGAGAGAGATCCTGCTCCATCAACCCAGTGTTGACATTCCAGCTTGGAACAGTCAAATGCACAGAGAGGACAATAGGATCAGCCCCATCATGAGACTTGTCCCTTCCGTGACCCATAGCACTATGGGGGACAGTGAGGGAATTGTGCCCAGTTTTCTCTGCCCACACCTGGGGGAAACAGGAAAGGCCCGCCATGTAGCATCAAGGGGAGCAGAACAACAAAGTGCCTGAGCAATCCCCAAAATAGACTTCTGACTTTGGAGGCAGAACTTGGCACATCATCAGACTCTATCAGAAAGCACTCATAAGGGTTAGTAGACAACCTGGAATTTTTTATAGGTTCTTTTTGTTTATATGTCTCTCTATATAAGACGGAATAAAAAATCTCAAGGAGAAAACCATGGTTCCAGTGGGACAGGAGAGAGGGAGTGTGGGGAAAGAGAAGGGGGGAGCCAACAGATCCAGGATCAGGGAAACAAGTGATCTAAAATCAATGGCAAGAAGGGTATAGAATGTTTGATGGGGTTTGATGAAGGGCAATGTAGCATAGAGGGTATACTGATTGCTGACTGAAGGTCGAACATGATAGTGGGATTTGAGGAAAGTAAAAGGAAATTGAGGGAAGAACTAGGAGGCAAAAGACATTTACAGAGGTATAAATACAAGCATGCACATATGTAAATATATTTTACATAACAATAGGGATATAGATCTATGATCATATGTTTATACATTAGCATGTGGACTTAGAGCCTCTACTCAAGTTTGACAAATAAATTGTTATAAGTGCTATAAGAGCCCCCAATAAAATGATTTATTTTTAAAAAATTTAAATAAAATAAACTATTTCTGGAGGAGAGGAATAAGAATGCAGTTGATATAGACAAAAAATTAGATGTTCAATAGATGTATATTTGAAAACTAAATTGGGGTATTGATAAAAAGCCCTCACTAACAGTGAGAAAAAAAATTTTGAAAAATGTATATGGACATCATCTTGGAAGAAGTTGGTTAAGGTTGATGAAAGAACAAGTGGTAAGACCTTGAGCCAGGAGCCTGTCTGTTTTATTTCAAGAATATAAAATTTTACAGTTTGGGTCAGAAAGAATTAGTCAGCAGAAGAGAAATAATGTAAAGCGAGATCAGGGGGATATTGTTATAGTGCTATGACCACTGAAAGAACCCGCACACTGTAATCTACTCCCCCCAATTAGTGGATATAATTGTATATATGTAGCATATATATAATTATATATATTAATATAGTTACTTCAGGAAAGATTGGAAACGACAGTGTGCCGTGATGAGGGATATGAACAGGGGAAAAATTAAGGTGTTTTAATGGTTACTGGACTAAACGCTGTGAGTTGAGATATTAAAAAATATAACCATTGTTCAATTAGGAGTAGAAGTTAAATTCGAGTGCACTTTGAGAACAGAGGTAGCCAATAGATTTGCTGTTCTATTGATAAACAGATGCCATTAATGCTGTTTATACCAATTATTGCAAAGCTGGAAATGGAAAATAATATGAAGAAATAAATTCTGTAAGAAAAGGCTCAGATTTAGAGCCTGCTAATTTTCAACTGCCCTTTAGGTACATTTCTGTGTGGATATTAGCACAATTAGAATTGCAAGACTGAAGTTTCAAAGAGAAATTCAGGCTGTAACTGCCATGGTCATAAGTCTTAACTAGAAACATAAAGTGAGAAAGGGAAATTTAGGCATTCAAATTGATAAGAAACAAAATTAACCCTATTGGAAAATTCTGTGAATCTATACATAGATAATCCCCCAAATCACATAGACACGTACACTTATGGGAACTAGTATAATTATTTAGCAAAGTAGCAAGATAAAAGATCACTATGTAAAATCAGTTTAATCTTTTCAGGCCACAAATATAACTTTGAAAAGGATATCAGAAAAATAATACTATTTACAGTAGCCCTCTCCAAAAGTAGCATACTTATAAATAAATAGAAGCAGACATGAAAATGCCTGTACCAAAAAAAAATCCTCTAAAAAATGGGACAGAAAAAAACAATCTACAGAGTAGAAAAACATAGTATATTCATTAATAAGAATATTGTGAAAATGTCATTACTATCCAAAGTGGTCTGTGGCTGTACTGCATATGAAAATTGAACAATGACTAAGGAAAACACAAGAAGAAGAAGTTATGCTTTTAAATTATGGTGTTGGGGAAGAATAGTCAAAGTATCAAGGACTGTCCGGAGAATAGACAAATCTGTCCTGGAAGATGTTCAACTAGAAATCTCTGTAGGAGTAAGGATGGTAAGACTTCACCACACACAGTTTGGAAATGTAAGAGACAATAGAAAAAACATGTTTGGTAAAGGAAAAGATCAGCAAGATATATGTGTGTGTATATACATATACATATATACATATTCATATATATGTGAATGAATAAATGTCTGGAAGATGAGTTGACACAGTAAGTAGCTGCAACAATGAACGCAATCAGAACAACACTTGTGAGGATGATCTCAGGATTGGATTTGTTTTGTTCTGTTGCCCATAGAGTCACTGAGTCAGAACCTAACAAAAATAGTAAACACTAGAAATTGCTGGTTTTTAACTCATTTAATTTTAAGTATGTATGGGGTACTTCCTTTTCAAAGAGGACACTGAAGAAAAAGATTTAATCATGACATTTACAATTTTATACTCTGAAATTACTATATATTAAACTGCATTATATATTAAGCCTGTACCTCAAAATTGTGATAGTCTTTATTTAAAATATATAGTACAAATGTTATATATAGCCCTATAATAAGTATGTCACTCAGAATTTTTCCTTGTAATTAGCACTACTTGGAAAACCAAACTACAATCAGGGGATGACTAGATAAGCATGGAATTTAATCGATAGCTTGTATACACATATCTACAACTGAGGTTGCCTCATCCACTAATTGTTAACTAGTGGTCAATGGTTTCACTTTATAGACCACATTGTCAATATTCACCTAGGTCAGATTCCTTTTCCTACATGCTCACTTTGAATCAACACCTACTTCCAGGTCTGTTTGCTTGTTTTCTGGTTGACCTTTTAGTCCAGTAAGTTGCATTAAAAATAATAATGATTACATTCTTTCCTTGAAAAGCTGTTGGACTAAATTTTACCGTCAAGGATTGTATGACATCCCGGAAACCACAGCAATATGAGATTGGTTGTAGTGATGACTATATTAACTTTGCTGAGAATTGGAAATGATCCAAAGATAAACATTCCCTAAGTAGACTTACACATAGATCATAAATATATTATAAACATTTATTTAGTTCTCTTATAAATATAAATGATTATGCCTCTCAGCTGGACCGATAGGAACATCATGATAGATGGAGGAAAGGTTAAAGTTGTGAGGGATTTCGCCTTGCTTGTGTCCACCATCGATACTCATGGAAGCAGCAGGCAAGACATCAATAGGGACATTGCATTGAGTCAGTCTGCTGCACAGACCTTGGTAGAGGATTGAAAAGCAGGGGGGGCGGGGGTGCCTTTGAAGACAAAGGCGCTCCTGACACAAGCTCTGCTGTCCCCTCTTACCTCATATGCCTATGAATGTTGAACGTTGAATAAGGAAAACCAAGGAAGAATGGATGCATTTGAATTGTACTGCTGGAGAAAACTACTGAAAGCATCATGGACTGTATAAGGGAAAAATCAATCTGTCTCAGAATAAGTAAGGCCAGAGTGCTACATGGAGGGAAGGATGGCAGGACTTCGTCTCACATACTTTGTACATGTTGTCAGGAGAGTTCTAGTCCCCGGAAAAGGACATCACATTTGGTGTAAAGTAGAGTGGCTGTGAAAAAGAGGAAGGCACCTAATGAGAGGGACTGACCCCGTAACTTCAACAATGGGCTCGGTAGAGGGAAAAGCGTAAGGATGGTGCAGGACTGGGCAGTGTGTGCTCCTGTTGTGGATAGAATCGCTGTGGGTCAGAGATGACTGGATGGTACTTAACAACATCGAGACCAACGAGTAAAGTTTGAGATTTTTAACATAAGTATTTTAGAATGTTTGGTAACCTAGTTTATTACTGCAACAATTGAAGTCTCTAAGAATTATGGAGTAATCTGGACCCCCCCCCCCACTGATCAGAGTAGTGTTTATTAAAGCTAGCTACATCTTTTATGAAAATAGACTTATCTGTCAGAATCCACAGTCCAGTCTTGTTCTGATTGAATTGAAATTAGGGAGAAAGCATTGACTATATTACTAAGTGGTTTTACTTCAAACTAAAAATTGTAAGTGGAAAAATATCTATGCAGCTGCCCTGTTTTGAGCTAAGCAGTTATGAAAACATTGTGCAAAACCTAAGTAATGGTAACATTTTGAGAGAAATATGAGCTTGGTTTCCTGAGTTCTCCTTTATCTTGGCATTCTGCAGCCCCAAAGGGCATGTGACTTTGATGCTCAGATATCCTAGACAGGCATCTCCCTCTTTCGTTTCTGTTTTGAATTCTCACAAAAGTAGACTATGCAGGTGGCCTTACGGTCTGAAAAAAAATGTAAGATCAGACAGAGGTTATAATATATTTTCATACCATATTTTCACTAATGGGATAAGTTATCACAGTGACCTGTCTCAAATGCTATTGTGATAATATTTCAACCACCCATCTACTAAAAAGAAACACATGTGGATGAAAGCTAAGTTTCTGACTCATTTATGGATTAGACATTGGCTGTGTGCGGCGGACTCTCAGCAAGACATCAGTAGAAGGACAAAACGATTGTATCACATATTCTATGTGAGCACAATTGTTTAAAGACATCTTGAAAACTTTTTAAATTAATCTAAAATATATTGTGTATGAAAGCAATGTTTTCAGAAATGGCCAAATAGCTCCTGAGAAATCGTAGCTTGTACTATACTATTTTATAGAAGTTCTTAAGTATACTGAAGATAGGCTGAAAGAAGCTTTTAAAATCTTAATTCTAAAAATAGAATTTCATTTCCATCAAAAGACTATAGGATTTCCTATCTCATAAAGTCATATATTTTAATATATGTTATTCCTAAAAGTCTTTAATGAATAGTCTCTAGTCTTTAATGTTAAATACCATCTTATCTGAAAAACTGGAGCTTAAGACTTGATTTCTGTATCTTTAATCATAATACAACTTGAATAATTTTTCTAATTGCCTCCTGAGGAATTTTCAGCCAATTTGAAAGGCAGTGCTCCATAATTTTTAGCAAAATTTTGTAAAGTAATAGTTAAATTGGAAGATAAAACAATTCTTATTAAATCCAAGACCCAAATAGAAATGTCTTCTGTTCTGAGATTTGTCTGCTGGGTTCCTTGGAAATCGTGTCTTAATTAAAGGACAAATGTGGTGTTATAATTACATGTTCCTCATTCTCTCTCTTTTTTTTTTTTGTGGGCATCCCTGCCTCTGGTGGTCGTGTGCACTACCCAGTGCCGCTCCTGAGAGCCACCGCTGGATTTGAACTGCCAAGCCCACAGGCCGCAGTTCTGCACTCAACCACTTACACCACCGGGGCTCAGCCCCATGTTCCTCATTCTTATTAAGTAACTGACTAGTTCTGGATGGAAACTTATTTTCTTACAGTGAATTTGGGTATACATATAACCACACAAGAAAGGAAGTAATGATGATTAAAACATAATTTTCTATATAATCTCAATATAGGTTAAAAAAAAAAAAGCATTTGCCACCAAGGGGACACCAGCATAGGGTAACAACATGTATGTCAGAATACTACTCAGTTTGAAAAGGTTTTTGTTTTGGGGGGGGGTGGGCATCACTGCCCTTTGTTGGGAATTGGAGGCCCAGCCTTGCTCCTGGAGAGCTGTTGCTGGATTTGAACCACCAAGCCAGTGGGCCGCAGTCCCGCACTCAATTACTATGCCACCAGGGCCCAGCCTATTGAAAAGGTTTTCTATGGCTGATCTTTCCGAAGCAATTTGCCAACCATTCATCTACGGCACCATTGGCTAGACTTAGACCTCTAATTGTATTTTGCATCCAAATTTTCCTTATAAAACTACATATCATGTAAAAGGTGGAAAAGCTGCAAAATCTGAAATCTAATGATAGAAATGTATCTCCCTAAAGAATGTTCCTGTACCTTCTGTGATGATAGAAAGCATTTTCCAAAGAGAATTCCCTTGAGAAACCTTGTCCTATCCCCCGACAGCTCTGATCTGCCTGTTCAAACTCCCTTTAGTTCCCAAAACACATAGATAATCAAAAAGGTACACTACTCGTGTCTCTGAAGGATTTTGAAACTGTCAAGTTGATAGAGTATAAATGAAAGGAGAGAAATTTTTCAGGTAAGTGTTGGAGAGATGGAACCAACTTCTTCAGAAGTACATAGACCTAGTTGGAGGGGATGCCCAAAATCAAGAGCCTCATATCTTTTATCTTTTTAATAAAGGTTTCTGTTATTTTATAGCAATACTGTTTTAATGTATTCCCACATATACATAGCTTAGAAATATTCCAGACAGCTGACATAAAATGAATATCACAATAAAGTGAGTCCCAATTATTTTGGTGTCCTCGTATGTAAACTGAAGAAATAAACGCTCTGCCATTGAGTTGATTGTGAGTATTTACACTTGAGCGTTGTCCTGGGGTCTGCACCCTGCCGCTCTGGAGCCAACGTGGCTCCTTGGGTGTGTAGATAAATGGATGTTTGATAGGGCATTATCCAGACATAGGTGATTTAATTTGTAAAAATATATTTATGGTTGTCAAATAATTTTTAAACTACTGTGAGGGACAGTACTGACTTCCATCTCAAAAGGTTGGTAATCCCTGGTGTAGTCTATTAAGTGCCACAACATTAGGGGAAAAAATTGCAGTATGGATAGAACTACCAAAATGAACTCAAGAACTTGCACTTAGTACATGCACTTAGTACATGGTCAATGCCCATAGAAGGAGCAGTGAAGAGATCAAAAGATATGTTGCATTGGGGGATTCTGCTGCACAAGACCTCTGTAGAGTACTGCAAAGAAAGCATGCTACGTTGAGGACTGAGGTGTGTCTGACCCCAAACATGGTGCTTTCCATTGCCTTGTGTGCATGTGAAAGTTGGACAGCGAATAAGGAAGATCCTAGAAAAATAGGTGCATTTTAATTGCAGTGCTGGAAAAGAAGATTGAAAGTGCCATGGACTTTCAAAAGGACAAACCGATCAGATCATGTTCCTTGGACATGTTGTCAGTATAGACCAGTTCCTGGAGAAGGACGTCGTGCTTGATAAAGTAGAATGGTAGGGAAAAGGAAGGCCCTGGGTAAGACAGATTGACCCAGTGGTTGCAACAGTGGACTTGGGCATAGGAACAATGGGAAGGATGGCACTTTACCATGCAGGGTTTCCTTCTGTTGTGCATTGAGTCGCTGTGAGTGGAACTGACTCAATGGCATCGAACAGCACTGGAGAACTAGAGCCAGTAGACTTATTTGAGGTAGTGTTGCCACAAACGTTCAATTTTAAAAGAACAAATACAAGAACATTACCTGCAAGGCACAAAAAAACACAGCACAGTAAAACAAGGTAGGTCTGTTTATTTCGTTCATGACAGAGTTTTTTCCCATTGGTTATTTGAAAGTTCAAATGTGATCACTTAGCAAATAAGACTGCAAGATGTGTGGTTGAGATATAATGATGTTTTATCTTCCTATGAGCCATTCTAGCTTAAAAATGAGATGTTAAATAGAGAGTTCAAAAGACTTGTTAACTGATCTAACAAAGGTCAAGTTTCACAAATAGCAAAGATCACCTGTGAAAGCACGAAGGGAAGAAACGTCACTTCACATTTGGAAAACGCATATATTTTCATCTAGGAGCAAGATTAAGCAGAAGTATGTTCTTACTGTCTAATTCTGTTGAAAACCATCACTAAATCTTGTTATGCAAAAGAATAACCACTTTATTGTGCCAGTAGATTTTGTGGGCCAAAGTATTATACATGGTAGGACCAAGATGACTTCTCTCTGCTTCACTTTCCTGAGGTCTCTTGTCAGAAGTATGACACAATTGAGTAATCAGAACATCTGTGGCTAGAAATACAGTAACATTTACATGCCTGGCAGCTTATCCAGAACAATGTCTAGACATGACTTCTCCAGCATGGTTGTCTCCAGGAACTTGTATGCGTTACGTGATGACTCACTTTTGAGGAAGTCAGTGAAAGCTCATGGCTTCTGGGGACCAAGTCCAGTGATTTAGCTCCATACTCACTGTCCTTCATTGGTGAAAGCTATCTAAAGTTTAGGGACCGCGAAGAGCAAAGACTTCACTTTTTAATACAATGAAGGCCAAATGGTTTGTTATAGCATTCTTTTGGGGGCTCAAAGAGGCCCACAGTGATAATGATAACACAGGAGTGTGTAAGATTTAATTATTTTACATATAAGGTAACAATGAGTCACAGCATGAAAAATGTATTTTAATTGCCACAGGATATGTTGAGAAATAATCTAGAGAAGTAGACAAGATCAATTTGTGGAGACAGAATACTTTGCTGAGGAGTTTGTTTGATCTAAAGGAAATTTGCATTAGGACATTTTTCAGTAGAGGATAAATACTGTCTTCTCCAATTGAGAAAGATTGCCTGAATAGAGGGAAGTGTGTCATAGGGAGAGGAGTGGTGACAGAATAGAGGGAAGTGTGTCATGGGGAGAGGAGTGGTGAAGTACACTGCAGATAAAGTGGCAAACCAATTCCTGTTGCCACGAATCTGACCTTGATTCATAGGCACCTCTCTCGGGCATCTGAGACTGCGCCCAGGGTGAGCAGTTTCACAAGGGTCTAAGTCAAGGAAGTTTCCATGTAAAAATTGACAGATTTGGTGGGAGATCAGAGAGTTGGTAACAAAAACCCCATCTCTTCTGCGTGTCTAATTGAGAAACCATAAAAAAGGGAATAGTAATATAATAGTGGATTCAGCTGAGAATGAAGAGGGGGTGGGGTAGAGGACATATTTAGCAATGTCTTCCTGATTAGAGATTTCTGAGTCTTCCAGATAGTGATGGTTAACACAGGTATCTAGAGGCCAGGAGAGAGATCAAGGCTGGAGATACAGACCTAGGCAGCTTAGCTTAATAATGTTTTTCTGACTGACACAGTAGAAATAGAGGAGATTACTCAGGAAGAAGGAGCTTTGGTGGTACAGTAGTTAAATGTGCTTGGCTGTTAACTGAAAGGACAAGTGTTCAAACCCCACAGTCTGCTTCATCTGGACTGCCACCTAGGAAACCTAATGGGGTGGTTCTGTCCTATCCTCTAGGACAGTGGTTCTCGACATTCCTAACGCTGCTGCAACCCTTAATACAGGTCCTTCTGTTCTGTGACCCCCAACCATAAAATTATTTTTGTTGCTACTTCATAACTGTAATTTTGCTACTGTTATGAATCAGACAACCCCTGAGAAAGTGTCATTTAACCCCCAAAAGGGGTCATGTCCCACAAGTTGAGAACCACTGCTATAGGGTCAATCTCTGCCAGAATCAACTCACTGGCACAGAATAACTCATCAAAGGACTATACAGTTAATTTTTAAGTGTGTGTGTGTATATATATATATGTACACATATATATAAATGAGGGAGAAGCATAAACTTGAAACTCTGGGGAAGGTAGATATTTACGATGATGTGATAATAAGAAAACAAGAAGAATGTTCTTTGTGTTTGATTGTTTTACAATACTACTCAGAAGTATAGCAAGGTTTTAAATATCTTGATAAAGACAAATTGTTTTAATATTGAGAGTTGCCGTAACTGATACAACATTTCACCCTGCCCATCAAATTATCTGGGTTATCTAAAATGTAAATATAACACAAAATTTTGGTTGAAACATTAAAACAAATAAAACCTGAAGTGGCCTGGTTCTTTGTAAAATGGAAACCAGCCAGAGAAAGAATTCCATGAAAATCAACAGCAGAAAAATGGTAAGAGTGTACCCTCTTGAAGTTGAAGGACCCAGTTTTCACTGTAACCACAACAAAACCACATTTTCACCTAATCCTGATATTACAGCACAAAACGTTCATTAAATTGTGTATTTGAGATGCTTTCTAGATTTTGCTCATTGGTAAGAAATGTAGGCTGTGGAAGACCTACCCTGTACTTGGGTATATGTTGTTTAAAAAATAGTGATTCTTGAAATGCATACTGCAGTGGTTTCTGGTGCTTCTTTATAGGGTTAGGACCTACACAAGTTTATGTGGAAGAGTTAAAGAAACAAAATAGATGAGAAATACCAACAGCGAGGTGAAGGAGAGAGGACTTGATTTTGTGTGCTTGTAGGAAATCATGATTCCAAAGTAATTATAAACCTGGAGACTGAAAGGCTTCTATAAAAGACAAAGCAGGAGGCTAAATGCTCAGACACTCCATTCAGACCCAGAAAAAAGCAGGCAACGACAACAAAATTCAGTCAATTTGACTAACTCATGATCTCCACGTGTGACAACGCTGTCCTGTGATCGCTAGAGGCGGCAGTGGCTAATTTCAGCAAATAGATGCGTCGCCTTTTCTTGCAGGAATCGCTGAATGGCATCCAACCTTGTGCTAGTCAGCGTGTCTCACATCGACCATCTTTCAGGCTTTTTTTCAAATGAGGAATTTGCAACCAATCTTTTTTATTGTAAATACATTTTATTGTGGAATAGGTACAGGCTTTACAAAGCAGAGCATCACTGTTGCATTCAACGATTTACACAGATTCGGGCTCAGCTCACCCCCTTTCGGCCCCTCGGTGTGCCACCATGATCCCGCCTGCCGCTGCCTCCTCCCTGTGCACGCTGCCCCCTTCCTTTGCCTTTCCCAAGCCTCTGTCTTTGAGTGAAGCAGGCCGCCTTGCGGATCTTCATAGGTTGACTTTTCTAACTTGGAGGCGAGTTCAGGGCCAGACAGGAGGAGTCCCCCGAGTCTCCTACCTGACCAGTCAGCCTGGTTTGATGACTGCCGTTCACATTTCCCCAAAACCCTCCGATGTGATCCTTTTCAGAGCAGTTTCAACCACTCACTTATTTCTCCACCTTCCAAACTCCCACTCCAACTATTGATGATTATTTTGAGTCAAATATTCATCAATATTTCATTTCATAAGTATTAAAATACATTCATTCAACCCTGAGAGCATGAAGACGCTCGGCGCTCAGACGCTCAACTTGGGCTCACCGCGAGCTCTATTGCTGCCATAGCAGTCCACAGGAGCAGTTGATGGCAGAATGTGCGTATAGATGGTATTGTCATCAAAAGTTTAGTTTGATTGTTGTGAAAACTTCCCTTTAATCAAAAACTGGAATGGAGGAATATAAAAATGAAAGTTGTTTTTAAATGATGGAGTCAAAAATTAAAATGTAGAAATAATTGTACGGTGCGATATTGAAAACATCAAAATGGTTCTTTCAGGATGCAAAAGAAAAATAAATGTTATGTAAGTTAAATAATGCAGTATGCAAACTTTCGGAGTAGACTTTTTTTTACTCAGTATAATTCTCTGTTGATTGATTCAACTGTTGGCTTTACCAATAATTTATTTTTTATTCCTAAGTAGTATTCCATGGTGCATACCATAGTTTATTTACTCATTCATCCACTTGAGATATCTGTATTCATTCCAACCATAATTATTCTGAATAAAGATGCTAAATATAATTATGAAAAATTAAAAAAAGAAAAAACAAAAATAATACTAGTTATTCAATCGTCCTCACTATCCAGATGTTTAAATTTCCCATTTTCTCATAGATTTAGACTAGCTATTTGTATCAAAATCTAAAAAGGTTGTATACATTGTCTTTGCATTCTGTCTAACTCATTATAGACTCTCTTTTATTTAAAAATCTTTTCAGTTATTTTTAATCAAATTTATATGTTATAAAAAATAAGGAGCCATTTTGCCTTTTAGGTTCATAACATTTTGAATATTTATTATCATTTTTCTGGAATACACACACCCACTGTCATGAAACAGATTATGAATCATAGCAACTATATACAAGCCAAGCAAACTCATTTCCTTTGCGTTCATTTTGAATCACAGATACCATATAGGACAGAGATGATTTCCTGTTAGGGTTCCTGAGAATATAAATATTTATTGGAAAACACAGCCTCATCTTTCTCCCTGGGAGTGGCTCGAGGATAAGAACAACCCACCTTGTAATTAGCAGCCCCACTGTTAACTAACTCCTATAAGAAGTGATAAAATGAGAGGGAAGGAGGAGCTTATACTGGTCTCAAGTAGAAAATATTTGGAAATGAATATGGCAACATGTGTACAAATATACTTGATACAAATTATGTATTGAATGCTTATAAGAGCTGTAAGAGCCCCCAATAAAACCATTAGGAAATAATATAAAAAGATGTGATAAAATGTTATCTGTACTTGCTTTCATTTAAAATAAGTGGAAAAATGGGCAGAATTTTTTTGTAGTAGTGTGTTTTAATTAATGTTATCCAGGGCTGAGCCCCAGTGGTGTAGTAGTTGTGTGCGGGACTGCGGCCCACTGGTTTGGCAGTTCAAATCCAGCAGCAGCTCTCCAAAAGCAAGATTGGCCTCCTACTTCCACCAGAGGGCAGTGGTGCCCCCCCAAAAAAAAGAACTTTATCTTAATCATTAATGTTCTTCATTTTACTTCTCTGGTTCCAAATATCCATTGCTATAGCTACCCAGAACTCAGACAAAATTCACAATTAAAGTTTCATGAAAGAAGTTAAGTTTTAATGCTAATGAGAAATTCCCATTTATAAGGACATGTTACAAAGATTTTTCCAGTCTGCTGATCTGTGTCCAGAGAGAATACTACTCTCCACTGGAAACCTCAACCCAAAGGCATTTAGCTTCGCTTTGGTTGGGCAACAAACTCAACTCCCTGAGTTAAGTGCCTAGTGGCACCCCACCCCACAAACCAGCCTCTGGCACACGAGCACCGAACTTTACCTGTTCCATGTGCTGGGAAGTCCAGCACTCTGTTCCAGGCCCTGGCTCCCAGTTTTACTGCTGCGCCACTGACGTTATTGCTGTCTTCTGGATCCAGGAGCTTCACTGCACAGGAATCTTGGGTCCAGAGGACACACTCTCCTTGGGGTCCTTGCTGATGGGATCCTGTCTCCTGCTCATTTTGTATGCATTAGGATGACATTCCAAAGAATTTGGTTCGCAGTCACTCACAGGTGAATCCTATCAGTATAGTCCACCCACCTTCTAATCAGACCCCAAAAGGAAAAGATCATTTGGTAGGAAGTAAGACCTTGGCTGGAAGAGCAATATTAAATAATTCACTACTCCTACAAATGGACACATGTCAAAATCATTCCCATTTGAATTATAGCAGGAATAAGGGCAGAGAAAAGGAAAAGAACAGAAACTGTGTTGGATGAAAAGAAGACAAGTTTGGACATGTAAGAGCATTTTGTAGATGCTGGTTACTGTCTATATTTGCTTTGAATTGGCCCTTACGTGACTTTAGGAAATGTTTTCCGTTTTTCTTTCTTCAGGAGACTGATGATATCAGTTGAGGAAAAAATTAGTGCTTTCTGGCTCTAATTTTCCATTCAGAATGTGTTTTCTAGAAAATTAATTAAACTATAAACATGACATTTGGACTCCTGTATGCGAGAGGCATGATTAGAGCTAATCAGTGCTTTAATCACTTTTGATGGATTTAGTAACTGACAGCAGGAATAGATGAAAATCAGGTTGCAGCCACATGATTAGGTATTGACTAGCCATTGCTGATAATTAAAAGGAAAAAATAGATGAATCCAACTCTTGAGTTCTCAGGGTCCCATGACTCAAGAACATAGTGATGGTCTCAATAAAAATTTTAAGAAGAGCAAGTTAAAGAAACCAATTGATGAGGGCTTGGGAGACTAGAGAAAGAAACTGGGACATGTGGGCTGGTGAGTTGGAGGATAATGCAAATGAACCACTTCTCATCCTATTGATTTGATGGTGGACAGCATGAAGCGGGGGTCTGTTGTGGAAGGTAGAACGTTAAGAAGCTGCAAGTGAAATAATACATAAAAATATTTGGAAAAAATGGGGTAAAACATCGGGCGGGAGAGGGGAGAGTTGGGCCTTAAGAGATGAGGAAAAGATGAGGTCTCAGTAAAAGAAAAAGAAAATGGACTAGAATAATGGTAAGTGGATCCCTGTGACAGTCGTTGAAATTTCAAAGAGATGAAAGGACCCCCAGGGTTCAATACCAGGGATTTGGACTAGAAGTAGAGTGGAGTAGTATTTTCATACGAAAAGCACTACATAGTTACGAAATAAGCCAAATTCCAAGGAATCTAAGTGTGACAGCTCATAAGATGGAACAGACAATAAGCATTGAATATTCTTGTCAAAAATAAAATTTAAAATGCATGCAGACCAAAACCAAAATAATTGGATTTTAGCCAACTCACTTAACTTTGTGAGCTTTTGTCGTATCTATCTTTATGCAAAAAAATTATAGTACTTGAAAAATTATGTAGAAACAATCATTGAGATGGTATTCTTTATGAGAAAGAAAATGCATTGCTTTATTGTTATATTTATTGCTACTGCTTGTGTTCAATTTGGAGAATGTAGATATAATAGACCTGTGAATTGTTACCTCACTCTTCAACTCACAAAGTAAATTGAAAAGTTCATGGAAGTTTTTTTTTTTCATTAAGTGTTTTGATCTTTAAAGTAATGTTTCATATTATTATATTAGTGTTATGCTATCTTTATATTTTTAGTTACTATCTGATTGTTTACAGAGTAGTACAGAATCATGCTTTGGAAACAATCTACTACTTAGACCATGCAAAATCAAGGTGCTCTGAGCCTAAAAATCTCCATTCATATGAGAATACCCTTGATCCAGTCACCTATAAGTCCCAGAGTATTTCCATCCTAATCTGACACCTTGGAATAAGAGTGAACTCAAGATACATTGTCCTCTTGCTGCCTGTCCCGTGGTGTGGTAGTAAATCAGCTAGTACATGTACTGCAGGTGACCCTCCTCGCTCCGATCCCAGCTTCCTCATGTCACTTCTTTTTCCATGGAGCTTTTGAAATTGTATGAGGGAGTTTAAAGTAATGTGTACAAAATGAATTTTATAGGTAATGGGATTTTATTTCCTTGAAGTTTTGGAATCTCTCTCTTGTACATGTGGAAAAATCAGACTCATGAAAACTCATCCACAATTCACCTTAAAAAATGTTTATTCACTCAAACATGAACCCATGTCCACAGGGCGTGTGACCCTCTTGGGTATTGGGTCCCACTGTTATCACTTTATCTTGCAGAAGACTCATTTCAGAGTCTATAGCAAATTATTGTAAGTTGGAATTAACTCAGAGACAGAGGGATAGGGTTTGGGGATTTTAAGAAAAGCATAGAACAATTTAGCCTGAAATGTAAGCTTTCATTTTGTTTATAAGCTACTAAGCATCATTTTAAGGAGGTGTGTGACAATTAGATTGCATTCTATCAGTATACCATTAAACTTTTTTCAAGTTACTAATTAGAACAAATTTTGAAATGCTTGTTGTTCTGTGAGCTTGTTTTACATACTGATTTCATTCATGTTTTGATCAAAGGCTTTGATTTAAGCAATCATTAAGGAATACAATTAACGTTTATTCAGAAATTGGCAGCAAGTATTTGTTATGCTTTTTTTCTAAAGAAAATCATGCCCTTAAGCTCCCATTTGGGTGTGGATGTGCTTTAAACAAAATATTTTTTATTGTTAACCCCCTTTAAAATTTCCAATGAGTGCTAGGAATCCACAGTGACTTGCTAGATGAAAGCCAAAATATGTCAAAACCTTGCTTTTTCCAAAATAACATTTAGGTTTTAAATTAGAATAAGTACTAAGCTAATCACAATTCCTTTTCACTTTCATATTTTTAAGAAAGATACTTTTCTTTCAACAAGGCAATTTTCCTGAATTTTTCAGTCACCTATAAAGTGATTTATTTTAATGAGGAAAAATACTATTATAATATTTATAATATTATGCAGCCATAATTTAAAAGGCATCTATGGTACTGTATGTGAAGGGGTATGCTGCATTATTTCATAGTGCATTCACAGTTTATATGTTGCATTATCATTATTTTCTAATTTATTTGTTCTTTTTACATGTTCCAATTGCATTTCATTAACTCATAATTCTTTTGTAAGCTGTGTTTTCTTTCCATGATCAACAAATTTCTTTAATTCAATTTCTCTGTTTCTCCTCATACAGTCTGGCAGCCAGATATGCAACTCAGTCTAATCACAGTGGAATTGCAACCAGTCAAAAAAAGCCTACTAGGTCAGTTAATATCTCTAATTTATTGCTTGTCAGTGGTATTCAAGTAAATGCCCCATAGTGTTTTGTACTGTCACTTAAAGTTTTACAAAAAGCCCAAATGATACAATACTAGATGACCAGATTTCTTCCTTAACAAATCAACACACACACACACACACACACACACACACATACACACACATGCACTCATGCACACGCGCCTCAGATATGATGTTGTTTGCATCCATCCTCAGATGGATTTTGGCTTCTTCTATCTCGTTTACGTATACTCAGTGCTGTGACTGGGCTGAAGTCTACATTCTAGGCTTATCGAAAGTTAAAACATGTTTTTACCTTAAAGATCCCATTCTTTTCACATCACAGACTCTGAAACTTCGAAAAATTGTGAACCCTTGTTGAGATGGACACATACTTGATTATTACACAGGTTAAAGAGAATTGAAAATATTGGCAGTTTCAAGAAAATTTTTAGCATGGGGGTAACTTGGGCTGCTTTTCTACCTGTAAGACAGGCAATCCCCGGGTTACAAATACCCAGTTGATGAGCAACTCAGACTTGCTCTTTAATTTCACACACATATGTTCACACTTGGTGACAAGGGGACCCTCTAAGAAATCCTCATCACAGTCACCTTGCTGCACGAGCAGCTTTCCGATGACTAATGAGCGCCACGCTTTGCTTGCAGTAAGGTAAGGCTCCATGAGACCCATCACACCGTGTTCTGACTTACCATCAAATTGGACTAACAGGTCTGCTTAGGAACGGGTCTCGTTTGTTACCAAAGCAGTGTCTATAGTTTAATTTTTCTGATGTGTGCTATATAATGTGTGAAAGGATATCAATTCCAATACACTATACTGCACTATGAAAGCAGTTGGTATATAAAAATGGTTTATAAGAGGTGAGTTACTTACCTATTAAGTTGATAAGGGCGTTGTGGTGGGCTGAGCCAGGCGAGTAAAGCCACAGTCAGGGTGCCTTGCAGCCCTTTCGTTGTGAGCTCCCATGTGCCTTTGCACACTCTGAGGAAGCTTCCCAGTGGTAGTCTACTGCTGATCTTGGCACCACCACCACGTCACATGACGTAATGTGTGACCACACAGATGGCTTCTGATGCCTTGACTAGAGGTACGTATCTTTCCTCTTGCGTTCTCATATCCATGGTTGTCAGAATATTTTGAGAGGAAGAAAGACTAAGAGTCTTTGACTCAAACTTAGAATAAAACCATGCAAAGGGTGTGTACAATACACAGTGACCTGCCATGTACAATAAGCTGCTGAGATGTATGCATATAAAGTATATTTTAAACACTTTGAAGAGGACATCCTTTCCTTTTTGCTTCATTTCTCTGTATTATTTTGATGGACAACTTGGAGGCTCTGGCTGCCTGTCAAATTAGGATCGTGAAAAGAGCAAAAGGACTTTGACATTTGCTGCACTTTGTTCTTCTGAGGTGTGTAAGCTTCGAGGCTTACAGTAAAGATAAAGATGCCTTTTAATTGCTCGCGGGAATCAGGTCAAGTTTCGTTGCAAACAGAGCAAGTTTGTGACAAAGTTTGTTGAGATTTGTGGTTTGGGGTGAACTTTCCATGCGTCTGCAAGGATTGTGCTCACATTTCTTATGACTGAGACATTTGGCCGAATTCATTAGTGGAGCTCTTTCTGTAGAGTATGGGCACTGGAACAGTAAATTCATACTGCCTGTGATAATTGTGCTAGACTTGCAGTGTTTTTGAACAAAAGTTAAATGCTGGCATCATTTGAAAAAGAATAATCCAGTCTATGACACAACTTCTAATTAGTCAATTATCAAAAGGAAATATTTTTTTGCTTTATGTACGCCAACTCCAGGACACAGCAAGCATTTGGAAACCATTAATTCTTCCAAGAAATCAACAGTTCTGATTTTAAGTTGATGATTCCATTTTCATGATGTTTATCCCATTTAGCAGTTTCCATTATTATTATTAGAAACGTATTTGCCTTAATGATAGTTTTAATATTTAACAACCTGTGGATAAAATAAATTCAAATGCAATTAGGAAGTTGAATTAAAATTTTCACTATGGTAGCAGTACAGCTGCAGGATTTTTACATTTGAGAAAGTTTGTTACTAAAATGCATATAACATAGAACCAGAGAAAGCATAATGGATATCCTCTATGATTTTTGATCATTTTCTTTTCAGCCAGGACTTTTTAAGTGTAGTACACAGAGACGAGCACATGGTGGCAGCAAATACCAGCAAAGCTTTTAGCAGTCTTCATTATCATGTTTCCTAAATGGGACTGACTAGATGTTATTATTTCTGAATTTGGGCTCTTCTGGTTTCTCTATTTTTAATGAAAGTAGATTGATTTGATTATGTACAAAATAAATCAGTGATTAAAAAGCAATACATTTAAAAATATATATTATAAACACAGCCCATAAAATAGTTGAGATAGTATTTGAGTTCTAGTGGGAAAAAATCGTAAAGAGTGAAATAAGTGAAACAAAGTGATGATTGAATTATATAGTAACAATGAAATTGCTATAGGTCACAACTTCCGTTCACATTCTCCTAGATCTAAGATATCCTGCATACATTTTTCATATCTTTTCATTCATTTGAAAAAGCGACAGCTGTTGTTACTATAGGCATAAATTCTCATTCTGATAACGGCGGGTGTTTTTTTTCTGAAAACAGCATTTTTTGTTTGCCGTGTGTGGTCAAAGCCAAAGTCTAGGTTGAATTTCTGGTGGAAAAAGTGAGAGTCTCGGAGTCAGGTCAGGTAGAAAGGAATTTCCCTGTTACCTTGGTCCCTGCTTTAATTGGAGTGCTTGACAAGCTGGGGTCTTCACAATTGTTTTGCTGCATGTGATGTACTTAATCCTCCTTTATATCATTAATGCTGAAGCTGACTATATACAGATATAAAGAATCTCCTATACATTGAAAATATTTTTAAACAGTGACTGTAGATGGCTGATTGATGCCACTTGAAGTATAATAAAAAATAAGTGCTATTCCTTCATTTTTCATGGAATTTTTATGGTCCTTTGAAGACAAAGTTGTGTTCACTAGGGGATGAGGTAAGCTTAACTTCACAGGGAAATGTGACCTCATACTGTAGAGGCGAGATGTTTGGGAACTTACAACAACATTTTGTCTGAAGATTCTCAGAGCTGTTAACCTATATATCTGTCACTAAGACTACCTGTTCTGCTAAATAGATTTTACAACATGATTTAGTGTGGCTTCCGTGTTAACTCTTACCTTCCCAGAACCTCCCATTACCTATATTTTCATAAGGCACAATCATGATGTAATTTTTCCTGTACTATTTCAGGCTTCCAGGGCCCTCTCGGGTACCAGCTGCAGGCAGCAGCAGCAAAGTCCAGGGAGCTTCCAATTTGAATAGGAGAAGTCAGAGCTTTAACAGCATTGACAAAAACAAGCCTCCAAATTATGCAAATGGAAATGAAAAAGGTAAGTTTTTGCCTGTTGCATCATTACCACACCAGTATAACATGTCTTTTAAATGACACACTGAATCCAATATTTGATCCGTCTTACAGCTTGGGGGATAGGACTGTATCAGTGGAAGTTTCTGCTCATAGCTAACTGCCTCTTTCTAAATTCTAGCTTTCTTAAGGTGTTTTCTAATTTAAAGATCATTTTTAAAGTACCATATATACTCTTTGTATAGGATGAGTTTTCAGCACATTTTTATTCAGTTTTTGTGGTAAAATTATGTACCTTGGCTGATATGCGAGTCAGCTTATACTCGAGTATATATGGCAAACTCATTCTTTTAAAGCAGTTGAATTCATACCACTTACAAATTCCATTTCTCAAAAAGTGTTCCTCCCAGGATACATATAAAATCAAATTGTCTTATGACTCCTTGATTTTCTGATAATTTTCTTATGACTCTTCATGATTTCCTGATAATTTTCAGTCTGCTTGAATTCTTAGTTTTAGTTAATAAAGCATAAAAACCCTAAGTGTTTTGAGCAGTTAAGGTTGGCCTGCTGAAAGTCAAGACAATATAATGGTAGATATTTATCTTTGGAAGCAAGAGAGCACAAATGGATCATGGCCCTGATTTTCTCTGAAAAGAGAAGTTACGTGATATTTTCTTGTATTTATGCATAATAAAAATATTAAACAACCAAATCATATGGGAACAAAAAGACATTTAGTGAAAATTTGTGTTAAAGAAAAATTATAGCTTCACTACATGCCTCAAGGTTTGTTGCAAAGTTGTAGAGAGGCTAGATTTGATGCTGAGGTGAGGTGTGTGCAGTTTACAAATAGACTGAGTGGAAATCTTTTAAGAATGTGAGTACATTTCCATGTACAGAACCTGAATCTTCCACAATAGTCAGCTCTCCATGGGAAGTCACACGTGTGCATTACTTGTAGAAAAGTGGGCAAATTAGTATTGACTAAGTCAATGATGTAGGATATTTTCCCCTCTCAGATAAAATAATTTCATATTGTTTCAGATAGAGAATATAATTAGACAAACTTCTCTCAGATTTGGTATGGCTACATATTGGCAATTGCAAGTTTTTATCTCCCTCCTATTAAAGCAAAAGGAACCCATGCTAAACCCCTTTAAAGCAGAGCTATCTGTCACGATTCTCGTAAGATCCTCAGCTCTTAAATTGGATGGGGAGAGAGAGATTTAAGAATGTTTGAAAACTGCAAGTTTGCCTTTACATTATAAAGCCTCATGCTTGAGATTCAAATAAATATTGAGTAATTATCATTTACTTGGAAAGAGGAAGATAGCAGTTTTTCATCAGAAAGTCAAGCTTCTTAGTTATTATGCCTTTTCCAGAAAGTGCTATATAAGTTCAAGCTAGTACTTTGTGTATTTGGAACAGATAAAGCTAATCAAGCATTGAAATGCAGATTCCTTGGGAACCCAAGAGATCCACATGCACTTCATAATGCCATATGATAACAATGCCATATGATAACACTATTGATAAAGAAACTAGAAATCTCCTCGGTAACTCACATTGGAAAGTCAGAATGTATCTGATTTTTGTCAGATTAGAGATTTTTTTTTGGGGGGGGAGGGTCATCACTGCCCTCTGGTGGTCGTGGGAGCTCCCCAACCTTGCTCCTGGAGAGCTGCCGCTGGATTTGAACCACCAAGTTCGTGGGGCTGCAGTCCCGCACTCAACCCCTTACACCACCGGGGCTCAGCCCCAGGTTAGAGACTTTTATGAAGCTTTTAGTAATGGTTTTTAAAGAGAAAAATGCAAAAATAGACAGTCATTAATGTGTCATTTGCCAGTGAGCATCTGTTATGTATAGGAAATAGCGCAAATTTGGAGCACTAGCAATATTTAAAATTACCACAAGGTGGAGACATGTCACATAGCATGAGACCATACAAAACAGATACCCGTAGGGCCGACACCACAGTCAGAGACCAGGTGTTTCATCCCAAGTTTGCTACTGTTTTCAACACCTACTAACTTCCAATCCTAAAATGTTTGGAGTGTGTGGTCTCATATTCAGAACTCTTGTTTAAGTGCCATGAAGACATGAATCAAATGTCTATAAGCTGTCAATATCATGTGTAAATTGAGCTATGAGAGACAACACAGCCTTTAGAATTCATTGCATCTGAAATATGAATTTCACTGTTAAGCATGGAGGGTTTTATTGTATTCCATTGTGTTATTTTTATTTTTTTAATTATTCCTCACCCTAACTCTAATTCTAACCTGGAGGATGGGGTTTGCTTGCTTTTTAATAACACTTCCCTGTGCTTTCGACGACGCCTTAGAGTCACTTAGATTTCACGGAGCAAGGTGCCGGTGACGGTGCACAAGACATGACAGGCTCACGCTTCCCACCCTCCTCCTTCTGTTGTCCGGAGGGTGGCCACTGGATCCTTGTCTGGAACGTGGTGCCAGATTTTTCTTATTTCTCATTTATATTCTATTCATCATGGTTATATCTTTATATCATATTGAAGTCTATTTAATATGAAAAAATCCATAATTGTCCATATGAATGAATATAAAGTAAATGTACATAAAACAAAGGCATGTTTAGGGTTGTCACTCAGATAGGAAAACAGTATGAGCTACTCTGACCTCTTCTCGATTGCTCTCTTCACTCCAAGGGTTATTTATTTTTTTTAAAGATAATTTTATTGGGGCTCTTACAGCTCCTAGAACCATGCCTACATCAATATGTTGCCATCATTCTTTTCTAAATATTTTCTGTTTGAGTCCTTGTATCAGCCCCCCTTTTTCCCTCCCTCCCCCACTCCCATCCCATGATAAAATATAGTTTATTATTATTTTCATGTCTTACACTGACTGCTGTCTCCCTTCCTTGTAGTTTCTGTTGTTCGCCCCTCTTGGGAGTTGTGGTGGGGCTGAGTGGGGACAGTGGGTGGTAATGGTGGTGATGGGTCCATCGTTGAGTTCGGTTCCCCGTTCCTGCCCACCCCTCCCCACCTTCCCCTCCCCTCTTGGTATCGCTACTTCCATTCCTGGCCCTGAGGCGTTTGTCTGACCTGGATTCCATGTGCTGAGAGTGCTTATCTGCACCACAGTGTATAGTTCTGTCTATTCCAGAAGTGGAAGGCAGGACTGGGGTGGGGGTGGGGTGAGGAGCGTTATGTCAATGTTTCCTATTTCGATGATTACAAATTAGCCATTTTGTTATTTCATGTCCTATTTTGAAAGTTACATCTTCAATTAGGAACATAAGCAAGATAAAGATAAACATACAATAATTTTTGTTTTAAATTTTCAAAGTACTAATGTTGGGTAAAAGTTTGAGTCTGGCCTTTCCAGTTGTAACATTGTTTACTAAAACCTGTAAGACTCCATCTTCTGGCAATAGAATATCAACTCAAGTTTGCACAGCAATTGTACTGAAATGTGAACAATTGTATTTAAAATTAAACCAGCATTTTCTAAGTCTGGGTATTGGCATTACAGAATTTAAAAAGCAGTAGCATGGGTATTCCCTGTGGTTATTATAAACCAAATAACCAATTTCTGTTCCCTTTGGTTATTAGAAATTTTTAGCATTTCAGTTTAATAAATGAAACATTGTTTTCCTTGAAGATGTAACCTATTCCTCTGTAGCTTATGCCCTAGATGCTTCTAACTAGAAATATGCCTGCTACTTTCTTTAATATGTCATAGTTATAAAGGAGTGTAACTTAGCAGGTTAATGTTCTCAAATTTATATCAAATTTATAGTAAGTTCTGTTTATTTCACAACTATAGCAATTTTATTATAAAAAGAATTTTAAAGTTAGTAGTGCAATAACTTTCCACAATTGTCATTAAGAACTACCTTATTTGAAGATTGTGGGAGTTAACCGATCAATCAAAAATCACAAATCATACTTCAAGAATAAATCAAATATCACTTCAAACCATAGTGTATTCCTTTCACCAAACGAATTAAAGTGTCACCAACTATTGTCATGGATTGTCACTCATTTTGAAGGCTGGGAAAGAAATGTTGTAATAATAGAATTTCGCACCCTCCACTCTTCTGTTGAAGTTGGAATATGGGGCAAATTTCTCAGAACAGACGGGAAAGACGGATTTCTCTGGAAAGCTAGGCACTTCCTCCTCGGGGTGGCCTGCTTTTTAGGAGTCGGTAATGAGCATGCCACACTGTATGAGAGCTCTCTAGACTCTGTCATGCTTTAAAGAAAGCCGAAGTATCTGTGCACCGGAAATCAGGAACCACACAGAGGCTAGATAGACCCTGGTTCTCTTGATCATATATTTGTATGCCTGAAATAAATTATTTTATATCCCAAATGATTTTAAAATCTAGATGGCAAGTCTGAAGTGTTGTAAGCAGTCTGGTGTTACCAGGCACGTCAGCATGTGGAATGAAGTTTCTGATTTCTGAGATGTATTCTGAATTCTGAATTCTTTCGTGCCTCAGTGCAGTGCTGTGTTTCCGTCTGGCTAGGAAGCCTGCTGGGGCATGAGTGGGCGGTCTGTCCTATGGTGACTGCTGCTCGGCTGAGGCGCATGGTGTGTGTACCAAGGCTGCTACTGAAAGAGGAGCTCCCTGGACTCTCTGATGCTCATGATGTCTCTTCCTGTGGAAGACACCCGCACCTCCCTTTATTCTTGACTTATTGCTTTATTCTTAATTTATGACATTCTGTGTTACCTGAATGAAAATCCTTATATTACTTTACACATCTAAGCTAGAATTAATAGGGCTGATGCCAAGAATTTAGTAGCATTTGACTTTACAAAACTATCAGGTGTAATGTGAAGTTTGCGATGAGTTTGAAGTAATAGTTGCTGCTCATTATCAACTAAAACATGGACATATAGTGCTTCAACACTGTCAGACTATATTTTATAATATATAAACATAAATATAATATACATTAATGAATTATGTTTTCTTCCTGTGAAATTATTATGAGGCCAAGAACTATAGCCCCCTCCCCCCAGGATAAAGGGTTTCCTTAATTACTGCTTCTATAATTATGACTCTTGCCACCAAGTTTTTCCTACATTTATTTAATACTTGTACAACCTTAAAATATGTCACTTTGTCATCATTTCAGATTAATTTTATGACTTCACATGTGATAATATAACCGGGAACATAGATCCAACATTATTGCTTAAGTAAAGCTGGGTAGATCTGTTGTTGTTTATATTTACATGTACTTTTATTGAAGTGTACTTCTGTCATCCATACCTATGTCTCAATTAAGAGTCCGCTGGTGTTGTGCGTTGAAAATAGGACTGCTAACCGTAAAGTTTCTAGTTGAAACCCATCAGCCACAATGCAGGATAAAGGTAAAGCTTTTTGCTCCCACAAAGATTTACAGCTTTTGAAACCCACTGGGGCTGCCCTGCTATGTCCTTTTAAGTTGCTATGAAACAAATGGACCAATGGTTCCAGGGGAACATGGGAGACAGTGAGGTGTGGGAAAAGTGGTAGTGTTAGCAAACCAGGGACAGGGGAACAACAAGTGTCCAAAATCAGTGGCAAGGATGATGTAAGAGCCCTGGTAGGGCTTGATTAAAGAATCAAGCCCTTGATTAAGTAACCAAGAGGAGTTACTGAAACCCAAATGAACATGATAGTGGGACAAGAGGAAAGTAAAAAGGAACAGAGGAAAGAAGTAGGAGGCAAAGGGCATTTATAGAGGTCTAAACACAGGCACATACATATGTAAATATATTTATATTTAATGATGGGGAAATAGATTTATGTGTATGTATTTTTAGGTTTAGTAATAAGGTAGCAGGTAGACATTGGGCCTCCACTCAAGTACTTTCTCAGTGCAAGAATACTTTTTTCTATTAAATTGGCATTCCATGATACTCAACTTCTCTACACAATCACTGAAGACAAATGTGTACATAAGCAAATGTGAAGAAAACTGATGGTGCCAAGCTCTCAAAAGATAGAACCTCCACTGGGATGGAGGTTCGATTCCGGCTCCCAGGAGCAAAGGCTGGGCCTCCTACCCACCACCAGGGCAGTGATGCCTAAAAAAAAAAAAAAGATAGAACCTCTGGGGTCTTAAAGACTTGAAGGTAAAAAGTGGCCATCTAGCAGAGAAGCAACAAAGCCCACATGGAAGAAGAATTCCAGCCTGGTTGATCACAGGGGTCAAAGGGATCAGGTTTCAGGTGTCAAAGAACAAAAAAGTTGCCCACGTGGTTCTAGCAGCAAGATGGTGGTGTTCATGCCAGTTCATGCCGGTGGGCAGCAGGCCACATGAAAGGCATCATGACGGAGAAGCTGGATGCGCCTGGCTGCCGTATCTACATGGGCAATACCTGCCATCTGGATCTGAGGCCGGTTCCTGAGCTGATCCAGAAAGCTCAAGGTCTCCACGGCTTCATGAACTGGTCCCACAACCTGCTGACCCACAGCGGCAGCTTCCACATGGTGTCCCTGGTTGTCCCTGGCCAAGGTGATGGAGGAAGGCATGTCTTTCCGCCCCCCTTATGACGGCGCCAAGACTCTCTGAGCCCCGAGAGGTCCGCGGAGATCCAGAACGCCCTGGGTTCAGACATCATCATGCAGCTACACGACATGGTCAGTAGCACTGTGACCGGGCCACGGGTGGAAAAGGCCATGCACAGATCTGTCCGATGGCTGGCCTGGTGCATTGCGGCACCAGCGGACAGACAAGCAGAACCTCTTTGCCATTATCCAGGGCGGATTGGACTCAGATCTCCGGGCCACCTGCCTCAAAGAGATGACCAAGAGGGATGTGCCTGGCTTTGCTATCGGGGGCCTGAATGGGGATGAGAGCAATAACCAGTTCTGGAAGATGGTGGCCCTGAGCACCTTGAAGCTGCCCAAGAACAAGCTCAGATACCTGATGGGGGTTGGTTACGCCACCGACCTGGTGGTCTGCGTGGCTCTTGGCTGTGACATGCTCGACTGCGTCTTCCCCACGCGGACGGCGCGCGTTGGCGCCGTCCTGGTGTTCATCAGGAACTTGCAGCCGCGGAAGAAGCAATATGCAAAGGATTTCAGCGCCATTGACCCGCAGTGCACCTGTCCCACCTGACAGAAGCACAACCGGCCTTCCTGCATGCGCTGCTTCACAGCGACAACACGGTGGCCCTCCACCACCTCACCATGCACAACATCGCCTACCAGCTGCAGCTCATGAGCGCCCTGCGCGCCAGCGTCTTGGAGAAGCGCTTCCCCGCCTTGGTGCGCGCCTTTATGTGCACCATCTACGGAGACAACGCGCGCTGCCCCACCTAGGCCGCCCACGCCCTGGCCTCCATGGGGATCGCCCTGGACTGACCCCGGCGTGGAAGAGGGTGGGCTGCAAGGGATTGAAAGTTGGGTTTATTATTATCATTATTATTATCCTAAAAAAATAAAAGAACAAAAAAGTCATATCACTGTGAATGAGCGGGAGTGTGGAGGGGCGACCCAGAACCCATCTGTAGGCAACTGAACATCCCCTTACAGAAGGGTCACCGAGAGGAGATGAGCCCCTCAAGGCGCAGTGTAGCAATGATGAAACATACAACTTTGCTCTAGTTCTTTAGTACTTCCTCCCCACCCTCACTATTATGACCCCAATTTCACCTTACAAATCTAGCTAAACCAGAGGCTGTACACTGGTACAGGCAAGAACTGGAAACACACGGAATCCAGGACAGCCAAACTCTTCAAGACCAGTGGTGAGTGTGGAAATACTGGAAGGTGGAGAGAAGGTGGAGTAGAAAGGGCCAACCGATTACAAGTCTCTCCATATAACCCCCTTCCTGGGGGAACGATATCAGAAAAACGGGTGAAGGGAGACATTGGATAGTGTAAGATATGAAAAAAAATTCATAAACCATCAAGGGTCCATGAGGAAAAGAGGGGATAAAGTGACCTGATACCAAGGGCTCAAGCTTTGAGAATTTCGAGGGTAACAAATGTACAAAAGACCTTGACACAATGGATGGATGTATGGATTGTAAAAGAGATGTACAAGTCCCCAATAAAATAATTTCAAAAAACATCAACTGAGGAAAAAAAAGTAATGCATCAACAAGCTAATTGAGCTTAAAAAATAAAAACAGTGGCAGTGGGAATGAGGGTGTTCTGGTCAATGGACGCATGGCTCAAGTTCACAACATTCCACAAAGTGGCGCTCTGACATCACAAATGATACACTAGAAGCAGGAGTGGGATAGCTCCTCCAGGATCCCAGAGTCACTGTCTGGGCTGTCCGGTTTAAAATGGAAAGCAGAGGATCTTGCAGGGACTCACACAGAGAAGGCTGTGTTGAAGACCTCCTGGGAAAAGATGCATTTGTATTTTAATGCTATATATATATATTTTTTTTAACTTTAAAAAATGTATTTTGATACGTCGTTTTAAATGAGAGTCTCATGAACTACTTCGCAGACTAATTTCCATGACCACATTTATTATTTTCTTCCAGGGATGCCCAATGTTTCCTTATGCATCCATGCTCTATGTGTACATTTAATTATCTTTATATATTTATAATATACGTGTGAATATATTAGTTGTGTATATGTCTATATATGCATGTGTATGCACACAATGAAACTACATAACTTTTTTAGAAATAGAATTATTTTTAATTTCATTTTTTTCACACATTTTTTGAAGCACCCCTACATCTGAGGACACTCTGCCTCACAGTGAATACTGTTATAGAAATCGGGGAAAAGGAAGCTGCAGGAATTGTTATTGACTCTGTGTTCCAAGTGGGAAGATGATTTGCTCCTACTTAAGCTACTACAGCACAGTGAAGAAGCACAATAGCAGTTTTAGGAAGTTCCCTTTTCCTGACCAGCTATAACTTTCCCCAACCTGGCAACAAACCATCAGGCTAGCTCACATTCCACAACAAAATGGTTGTCCTTCATTTTCCAGGCTTGCTTTTGTAGCTACCACATGTCCCTCACATGTATGAATTTTGAGTTTCATTTGCATTATCCCCAAGCCACGGTGTCACTTATTGACAAGAAGAGATCAATGATGAACAACAAATGGATGTAATGTTTTCTGGAAGTGAATAAACAATCAAATTAGAAAAACTAATGAATCTGGGATAATGAAGAAGCTAGTGTGTGATTACAGAGATGAGTACAGAGTAATGTGTTTGGTGTTCTTTCTCCCCCTTTATATTCTGCTCATTTAGGAAGAAGGAAATATGTTTCAAGAAATTCCCTGATTAGCTGCACCCACTGAGACACAGCTTGAGGTGTGGGTGTGGGAGAGCCGTAGCAGAGAACGGCTGCCTCTGTAGCAAGAGTGCGTAGCACACAGAGGTGGTGGCGAAAAGCCCTAGAGTTGTGGGGTTCAACTGATTTGAATTTCAATCATGATTTTCCTTCCCCTTTTCAAAATTTTCCTGTAAATGTAATTGAGAGCAAGTTATTTTAATCCTGTTTCCTCATTGTTATTGAGAAAGGTACCATAACTATATTACAGAGTATGGAAGATTTCAATGAGATACTATGTACAAAGAGTTTACAGTTGAAATAAAGTAAATAGATAATGCTAGGTGCTTGTAGTTTAAGTGTTGATAGAAGACGAGGCGTGCAGTTGAGGAGGTTGCTATTTCCCATTAGTGTAGATGTTAGTGCTAGGTTCTGTTGAGTCTTCTTGAATCATAGAGATCCTGTGTACATACAACAAAATGAATCACTGCTGCCCCTGTGCCATTCTCACACCAGCTAAGAGGGAGCCCATTGAGACAGACACTGTGTCTATCCATCTCCTTGATGGTCTTCCTGCAAACCTCTTACCTTCTGTTTTACCAAGCATACCTTTTTCTGGTGACTAGTCCCTCTTGATAACAAGTCCAAAATATGTGAGATGAAGTCTTGCCATCCTCACTCACATCTAATGAGTGTTCTGGCTGAACTTCTTAAAATGAAATCTACTGTTTTTTTCTCTTGAAGCTCATGGTACTTTCAAAATTATTTTCTTGCCCCATGATTCATAAGTCTTCTTTAGTCTTATTCCATGTCCATCTCTCCCATGCAATTGAAATTTGAGGCAATTGATGATACCATGACTTATCAGGTATACCTTAATCCCTAGGTGATATCCTTGTGCTTCCGCCTTTTGAAGTGATCTTCTGAAGCAGAGATTTCTCGAATGCACTAAGTGATTAAATGTCTTGACAGCTGCTTCTATGATCATTGATTGTGGGTCCATTCAAGTTGAAATTCTTGACAGCTTCAGTTGTTCCTCTGTTGTCTATCGGTCCCATTTTGAGGATTTCCATTCTTTACATGATGTTGTCTATGGTTGAGTTGTAATCCATACTGAAGGCTGCAGTTCTTGATTGTCATCACCAAGTGCTGCCAGTTGTCCTCATTTTCAGCAAGCAAGGTTCGAACTACTGAACTTTGCAGATTGCCGAGAAGACTTTCTTCAATCCAGAAGCCACATTATTCTTCATATAGTTCATCTTCTTGGCATATTTGTTGAATACACATATTAAATAAGTCTGGTTAAAGGAGACAAGCCTGTTGTTCATCTTTCCTGATTTTAAACTACATAGCATTGACTTGATGGCATTGAGGGTATTTTTTCCTTGTTAGTATTCCATTGTTCTGTACCTGCGACTGCATCTTGGTCCGTGGATAGGTTTCTCATGTACACAATGAAATGTGCTATAGGTCCCATCCTTCTTAATGATATTTGTAATTTGTTATGGTCCACAGAGTCAAAATCCTTTGCATAGTTAATTAAGTACAAGTAAACATCTTTCTGGTACTTACTGTTTTCAGACAAGATTCATCTGACATAGACAGTAAAAGCCTTTGAAACATGTCCTCTTCTGAATCCGACTTGAGTTCCTGGACATTCTTTGTCCGTGTGTTGCTGCTACCATTACAGTAGAGAATTATTTTTAAAAAATCAAGCAACAGCAACAGAATAAAGCACACAGACACCTCAATCCAAAATATAGCAGAAAGTTATAAAAATTAGAACAAGTTAAAATGGATCAAAAAGGAAAACAAACAGTAAGATGGTACATTTTAACTATATCCAAAGTAATCCACTTTCACTGTATTCTGTCTGGGGACAAGACTGTTTACATCTCCGGGTCAAAGACCAAGAACTCAGTGGCTCTTACGTAATGTGGGAGCCTCTAGCCTTGGATTTTATTGTTAATAACTATTTGATCACACTGGCTGGTGTGCTCCTCTCCTGACTTGGATGATATCCCACTTAGGCAGCTTCTTGTGCTCAGACAAGATCCCAGATGCTGTTCATTCTCATAGCTAGAAAACTTCAAATTTCTTTACAAACTTTTCTATAGCTCCCATATCTTTAGTGATCACTTTGTAAGATCTCTCTCTTTCTCCTTCCTTCTTAGCTCTTAGGGCAGTGGTTCTCAACTTTTCTAATGCTGTGACCCTTTAATACAGTTCCTCATGTTGTAATGGCCCCCACCAATACACTTATTTTCAGGGCTACTTCATATCTGTAATTATTTTACTGTTATGGATCATAATGTAAATATCTGATATGCAGAATGTATTTTCATTGTTACAAAGTGCACATAATTAAAGCATAGTGATTAATCACAAAATAATATGTAATTATATATTGTGAAATCTTTGTTTTTAATTAAAATTAAATTATTAAATAATTTAAAGAAATTCATTTAATTTAATTTAATTAATTAAATTTTGTGTTGAAGCATGATGTAGCACGGGTAACAGTCTTCACACCGGGCCCTCATATGTGGGCATATCTGCATGTGGGTGACAGATAGAGGAGTGGTGTGTCAGTTCCTAAGACCTTCGGAAATATGTGTTTTTCTATGATCTTAGGCAACCCATGAAAGATTGTTCAACCCCCAAAGGAGTGGGAAAGTTCACAGAAGTGACCAGAGCTGTTGGGCAGTGACAAAAGGAAGGCACGTTACAGGTGTTGGCTCCCTGTTGGGGAAGTACACACAGGCTGGCTGGAGCAGCCACCAGGACTTGCTGAACTGTACATGAATAGCTACATTGTCTCTTCCCTTTGATCTGTCTGTTCCCAAAAATTCCAAATTTGAGAATCCTTGGACTACAAAGCTTTTAAGTTGCTTTTCTGTCTTCCAAGGAGCCCAAGATTCCCTTTTAATGGAATTTTTTTCCCCTTAAAATTTGGAGGTCACCCTGGGCTTGTTACCTGGTGGCCCTGATCCTTAGAATCTTCTTTTTCATTTTCTTTTGAGGTTTCCTGTATCATTCACTATTTTGCCCAAAGAATTCTTTACTGTTTCAATTCAAGTCTTGACTTTTTCTCTCGTTCTTTCAGCTTGAGGTATGTTCATGATCTTTCATTGTCATTTTCTTCAGGTCTGTGCACATTTCATTATAGTGCTTTACTTGGTTTCGTGTTACCCTTTGGATCTTTTTCCTTAGCTGTTTCACTTAATCATTTCTGCCATTTGTTTTAACTGTTCTACAATCCAAATGAAGCTTTAGAGTTATCTCTGACATGCTGTCTTTTTAATGACCTTTTACTTAAATCCTCTTTGATGTTCTTTATGTCATCTCAAGACTTATCACATCTTCTGTTATCAGTGTTCAGTGAGTCAAATCTATTTGAGGATGTTTCAAAATTCCAATGGGATATACTCCAGCTCATATTTTAGCTCGCATGCATTTGTTTTCATTTTCTTCAACTTCAACCTGAATTTACCTATGAACAATTGATTATCTATCTGTTCCATAGTCAGCCCCTAACTTCATTATCATCTACTTCATTTTGGTTCCTGAAATTGAGCTTCTCCATCATTTCCTGCCACAGGTGCAGTGAATTTCATTTGTGTGTGTTCCATCTGAGGATGTCTATCTGTTCGATGGTCATTTGTGTTGTTGAAAAGATATTTACACCAAGGAAGTCCTTGATCTTGCAAAATTCTATGATGCAGCCTCTCGCTTTGTTTCTATCACCAAGGGCATATTTCCCAATTACTGGTCCTTCCTCTTTGTTTACAACTCTGAATTCTAGTCACTGATAGTTATGAGTGCACCTGATTTCATGTTTTGATCTGTTTTGGATTGAAGATCCTAGTATAGCTCTTCACTGTCTGCACCATTACTTCTAGTGGTCGGTACAGAGAGTTGCCTAACAGTTGTAAAGAATGGATTTCCTTTATATGGAGAGAGATTATTCTGTCACAGACGGTTTTGTGCTTTGAGCTATATCTTGAAAGGCAGATTTTATTATGAAATTGATGCCATGCCTCTTGAATTGCCACTGCAGGCCCAATAAACCATATAATTGTCTAATTCAAAATATCCAATGCCAGTCCATTTCAGCTCATAATGTTGACATTTATTGCCGCCCATTTCATTTTTGATGATTCCTAATGTCCTTAGATTCCTACTACATACATTCCAATTTTCAATTGTTAATTGATATATGCAGCTATTGATTCCCAAGGTGTCATGCTCCATGAACAAATGATAGTCCCAGTGGTGTTATTCCACAGGGTTGACTGAGAAGGCTGCTCTTCTTCAATCATATTTTTAGTGCCTTCTGATTTGAGGTACTCATCTTCTGATATTATATCCAATAATGCTCTTCTGCTTTTCATAAGGTTTCCAGTGGTCAAGTCCTCAGAAGTTCATCGTTTATACATTCTTTGCAGTCTGTTCTTAGCCTGGAAACTTTGATGAAACCTGTTCATCAGGGTGGCCTTGCTGGTGCTTGAAATACCGTGACATAGCTTCAATCATCAAACATAGCTTCCAGCATCACAGCAAAATGCAAGCCTCCTCAATGCAAGGGGTAGCATAGATAGGTCCTGAAAATGCCATGTAAAAATCCATTTCAATAAAATTTTAAATATGTAAGTTAGTGATATGTTCATGTCCCATCCCTAGATATTGATTCATGCATAATGAGTATCCGAGTTACCAATATTCACCGGTATAATTTAGAGTGGATCCATAAATACCACAAGAAGTAAAATTTGGGGCTGAACCTACTCTGCATATGTCATAGATTCTGCCTCTGCAGCTGGCGGTGTGTGGAGACCTTGATTGTGAGGCATCCAGAGACTCTTATTTTCCCTGTGTATTCCCAATGCACAGCAGGCTGCGGCTTGCTTTTTAAACCAGAAACACCTCATAACTGTGGTAGGGAGACAAGGTGGGGAAAGATTTAGAGCTGAGCTCAGAAAAGTGTGTATTCCCTCACAAACATTTCTCAGCTTCTGCTGTGACTGTGACTGGGGTTCCATGTAGAACTCGAAATCTGGAGCCATTGCTTGCTAAGTGCAGTGATGCTGAAATTCTCAGTGTGTCATTCCGCTGCTGTAGCATTCTGTTTAGCGAATGTTTCCAGCTTGTTTTCTCTTTCTAAGGAAGACTCTCGCTGAGCTGTTTTCTTGACCACGGGTATATGCATAAAAATATCCTGTTTCCTTTCTATTCCCTCATCTCATCCCTTCCATAGTCACCAGATGGTGGCATCCCCCTGCCTTCTGCATCTACTTGCATATCCATCGCTTCCAAAAACATTGCATATATACTTAACATAATGAGGGAAAGGGCATTAAGGAAACGGATGGATCCACAAATTATCAGGCATCCAGATGAATTCAGAGCTGGCCACAGTTCTGGAAGTTCAGATTGTAGAAGACAAGCTTGCACAGCCAAGGAACATTTTAAAGGTTTAGCCAATTTCAGCAATTGCCATGATTTGTGATTCTGTTCACATATGTATCTAGAACGTGACCTGTTACTAACAGCATAGACATCATGTAGGGATAATCTTGGTCAGAATGCAGAATTTCAGGACCCACTACAGATCTGCCAAATCACAGGCTATAATTACTACAAACCCTGGTGACTGATGTGGACATTCAAGTTTTGAGCTACAGTATTAAACACTTAGAATGTTAAACATTCTAAAACAATTATAAAGCTTGGACTCCCTAATTAGATTATTTTGGCTTAAATCCCAGCGCTACCATATACTACTCACTAGCTGCGCATATTTGAATAAGTTATTCAGGCTCTGCAAGCTTCATTTTACACTCAAAATGAATTGGCTCTATCAGATCTCATATCGCTAAAGGAATCCTTGTGGCATTCTATGTGAAATGTTTACTACCAACTTAAGGTTGGTAGTTCAAATTCATCCGCTACTCCAAGGGATAAAGAAGCCACGTGCTTCCATTATTGATTTACATCCTTGGAAATCCCATATAGGGTTCCAGGAGTCTTAATCAAGTCACCAGTCATGTGTTTATTACATTATATCCATGGAAGAATAAACATTAAACTTTCAACTATTGGCTGAATGGCCAACAGTTCAGACCCACCCAGAGGCACCTCAGAAAACAAGTGTCAGTGTGGGAATTGTGCCTGATCTGACTCCACCACACCAGGGCATGCATCAGAGCAGCAAGGGGAGCAAAGCAACGCAGTTCACAAGAAATACAAAAAATAGATTTGGGGGTCAGGAAACCCCATCATACTTAACTGGCAAACACTCCTAAAGGTCAACAGACAGACCTGGAACTATTTATAGGCTTTTCTTTTTATCATTGTGGTTTTTTGCTACTGTTGTTTTATTTTATCTTATATTGTTTTGTTTTGCCCTGTATTGTTTTCATGCTTACTGTTGTTTCTGGGTAGAATAAAGTGTGTGGAATAAGCAATCTGGAGGAGAAAACAGTAGGACAGGCAATTCTGAGGGACATGTGAGAGGTAGACAGGGTAAATGAAATGGGTGTCAACAAACTCAGGGACAAGATAACAACAAATGATCTAAAATTGATGGTGAGGAGGGCGTAGGATACCTGGTAAATCTTGATTAAGGGCAATGTAGCCATGGGGAATTACCAAAACCCAAATGAAGAGTAAACATGATAGTGGGACAAGATGAAAGTAAAAGGAAATAGAGGAAAGAAGTATAAGACAATAGGCATTATGGAGGTCTAAATACAGGTATACATATATGTGAACATATTTATATATGACAACAGAGAAATAGGTCTGTGTACATATATGTATAGGTTTAATAATAAGGTAACAGATGGACACTGGGCCTCTACTCAAGTATTACCCCAATACAAGAACACTTTGTTCTTATTACCTGCCATCCCATGATGTTCACCTTCCTGATAAGATCACTGAAAACAAAGTGGATGTTTAAGCAAATGTGGTGAAGAAAGCTGATGGTGCCTAGCTATCAAAGGATATAGTGTCTCAGGTCTTAAAAGCTTGAAGAGAAACAAGAAACCATCTAGCTGAGAAGCAATGAAGGCCACCTGGGAAAAACAAACCAGTCTGTGTGATCATAAGGTGCCAATGGGCATCAAATATTCAGAACAAAAATTATATCAACGTGAATGAGGGGAGTACAGAGTGGAAACCCAAAGTCCATCTGTAGACAATTGGACATCCCCTCACCGAAGGTTCACAAGGAACAGATGAGCCAGGCAGGGTGCAGAATAACACCAATGAAATATAGAGCTTTTCTCTAGTTCTGTAATGCTTTCTACCCCCCCTCCACTATCATGACCCCAATTCTAACTTACAAATCCGGATCCAGCTAGGCCAGAGGATGTACACTGGTACAGATAAGCGCTCAAAACACAGGGAATCAGGACAGCTTCCAAGACCAATAATGAGAGTAGTGATACCAGGAAGGTAAGAAAAAGTGGGGGGAGCAAGTGGGAACTGATCACAATGATTGACATATAACCCCTTCCCAGCGGTATAGACAACAGCAAAGTGGGTGAAGAGAGACAGTAGTCAGGTTAAGACATGAAAAAAAATTATAAATTATCAAGGGTTCATTAGGGAGGGAGGATCGGGGAAGGAGTGGGAGGAAATGAGGAGCTGATATCAAGGGTTCAAGTAGAAAGAACATTTTTTTTAAAAGATGATGGCAATATATTTACAAATATGCTTGACCTAATGGATGAATAAGAGATGTAAGAGATCCTAATAAAATGACTTTTAAAATACTAATTTGCATTCTGAATGCTGTGTGAAGGAAAAAATAGAGGTTATTTCAAAAGACCAAAAAAAAAAAGAAAGAAAGAAAACGTGTGGTAATATTCTTTCACAAGATCACAGCCTTGAAAATCTTATGAAGTCATTCTAGACACTCATGGGGCTCTCATAAGCTGAAATCAACTCAAGAACAAAAAAAGACAAACATATTTTTCCAGAAGCAGCAATATTGTTATCGTTGTTAGTTATTAATACTGTGTTGCTCATTATAGAATAGGAATTATTCTATAATAGGAAATATTCAAATAACATTTGAAGTCAATGAGTTAGAATTAATTCATATGATGCCCCTCTGTTTCTCTTAATATGCACAGCAGAACAATCTTTGATATTGTCATTTATATCTCTATAATCTATATCTGTGTATGTATATATAAATGTATGTAAATACAAAATGTAAATTAGAAAAGGTTATTAATTCTTCATAAAATTCTATAAATATTTCTTCCTCCTTTCATTTCATTTAACTCATCTTTCTTTATCTTAATTTATGATCGTGCAGGTTTATCTAGTTTTTTATAACTCTGATTTTCCCTACTACTTATCTTTCTACCTTCCCCTCAACTTTGCATTTAACATATGTCCATGTAGTGGCACTTATATTACAGGAGTCTCTGTTTCTTGCCCCCAAATAGATTAGAAAGTGATTGGGATCATCTTACATAGAAAAGCCACTAAGTACATTTTAATAGATATTGTATTTAGATTAGAGCCCTATCTACAGGAAGCACACATTACTACTAATTTTTACTTGAAATTGTAGAAAACAAAATCAGCAAAGCAATGATTCACTTCAGAAATCAATGGACATATACACAATTACTGAATAAAGCTCTGTGTCTATGAGAGAGAGTTCTTAGTTTTCTAATTGAATCTTAATAGTTGAGAAACAAATTACTCATGGTATAATCCAGGAAAGGCACTAATTTGACACTTGGTCTTTTTGATGAGCTATGAGTTTTCGTATATAAGGAATGCCTTTAATTATAGACTAGACATTGGATTTTCCTTATATATTTGATTAAGTATATAGCGACAACTGAATTTAGAATCTCAATTGAGTTCAGTTTTTAGTTTTGCCGCTTGCAAATTTTGTAAAGTTTATTGTGTAATTAAACCTTTTTTTGAGTCAGTTTCCTCAATGTAAAACAGGACAGATCAATAATCATGGTCATAGAGTTCTTGAAAAGATTGTATTAAATATTTATTTAATTGTCTGGGAAAAAGATTAGGCTCTCTTTTCCCAAAAGATCTACACTTCCAGAAACTGTAAGGGAAATTCTACACTGTTCTATAGCATAGTGCTGAGTAAAAAATGGGTCAATGTCAGGGTTGTGTAAAGACTTATGATCTTTTCACTACCCAAGAGATGTTGACTACTTTAGCAAGGATATGGATGGTATAAACAGATAGCATACATGCATCCTAACCAAAAATTTTGAGCTATAGTTTTACCAGCTGGTGCCTAGGAAGAATTTCTTGGTAATCTACTTCTGAAAAATATGTGCCGCCTGCCCTCTCCCCATCCCCCAACCCTATCCGATATAATGCCTTTCTACTTTGACACAAATGAGGTTGCTATGGTTAGTCAATTTGATGCAATGGATTTCTTTAAAGGCTACAAAATGGGGAGCTGGTATAAACTACTAACCAGTGTTTCTTCTCTAGGCAACAGAGGCTCTTGATGGAATATAAACTGTAAGATTTAGGAGTCATTTAAGTCAAAGAAAATGAATGTAAGATACTTTAAGGAAATCATGCATTTCACATATATATATTTATTCTACCCATATACATTTAAAAATATTTCAGGGCAATATTAAGAACATAAAGGGAGCATACACTGCTTTTGTACCTGTAGTTTTCCTAAGCTATGAGTGATGACATTGTAGCCTCAGAAGGGGTCTAACATACATAAGCAAGGTTTACATACAACTTAGTCAGAGTCTCCTTAACATAAGCTATAAACTCTAAGATGTCAAGGTTTTGTGATTGAATGAGATTGTGAGAGAATAATAAATAGAAAATAAATATCTAATGCCCACACTATTAGTCCAATGCTTAACCTGTTGCACCAATGGCATACAATATGCAAATGTCTTCTTAAGCAAGTGATACACAGCCCAAAACCATCATTAGTCCACCAACATCACCAAAGCTACAATGTACTTCATTACTTCTTCATAACACATTTTAATCTGGAAGAAGATGCATGCAAAGATGAAACTAACTTTGGAAGATTATGAATTTACAGAGCTTCTTTGTGAAGAGTAATCTGTTCCTTGTTAGTCTGTTCATGTGTTAGTCCGGGTAGACTGTAGGAACAAATTCAAGGACACACATATCGATATAAGGAAAGGGTTTATATACAAAAGGAATGTGACGCTAAGAAGGCATCCCAATCCAGGCAAGTACAAAGTCATAAGTCCGATATTAATTCATATGCCCGAAATCAGTCTACAAAGTCTCCTTCCGACTCACCAAGTTACAGGTCAGTGGGTGCAGAATTCTGGCGCTGCCAAGGGTCTCCACATGGCTCCTTGCTTCCAGGGCTCAGGGTCCATCAACAGCATGCCGCTCCAGCTTCAGAGGTCTGGCTCCATCAGGGCAAAGCCATGTCGTCTCTCCGTCTCTCCGCTGGCTTCTTCAGCTTCTCAGACGCTGCCATCTTGTCTTTTCCGTGACTCATCGCCTTTGAGACTAACTCCCAACAACTGGGGAACATAACTTCTCATCTTCACGAGGGAAATATCGTGAGATTTCCCAGAAGTCTCAGGAGAAAGCCATGCCCACACAGATGCTACTCAATGGCTATCTCCAGATTAACAGGCCAGACTCCACCCCTACATCTCAGTCATAAAATTAACATAAGCACATGACTGCCACAATTGTTAAATATTACATTAGATGTTACATATAAATATTGTAGGCATAATCTATAATTTCAAGGAATATACCATGTATTGGAGAAAATGATACTTGCAATATAGTGATGATAATAATATAGGAAGAAATGTGGTATGGAAAATATGTAGAGGAGACCAAGTACATAATTGGTGCTATGATAGTCAGAAATAAGATTTCAGGTAAAGCTGTTTTTGTTGTTGTTGCTTGCTGCTTTTCAGAATAGATGGGATGAGATGTAACCAAAGTAGAAATAAATCTGGAGGTACACTGGCTGGTAGGCATTCATCCCAGGATTTAATCAATGTGCTGGAGTTATTCAAATATTGGTGAAGTGTTAACATTCCCTTAAGAGGCTTTGTGTGGGATATAAATTTCAAATTATCCACCACTAATATCTAGATATTTAGCAAAGGGGGAAATCCATTCACAGGGAGTAAAGTTATTTTAGCCACTGGCACTCTGGAAGCCTGCTGTGTTTGCTTTTCTTAAATTAGTCAATACTCCATTTTTTTCAGAATACCATTATGTGTATGTATGAACCTAAGAAATATCTTCGTGTCATCATAGGTATGGATGCAGTCGTAAACTTTACGTCGCTACTGAAAAAATACCAGTTTGTTATTGTATGTCTTGTAAGCTGTGCCATTTAAGTGTTTAGAATTTTCAGAGACTACTTTTTAATTTAGATTGCCTGTGCAGAAGAATCAATACCAGATTAGTCCCAGGGACTGATGATGACCTCAGGCCAAACTCTTCGAGGGTGGCATTCAGCAACATTTCTCCCTAGCCCTCCCTTGAGTAAATTCCCTTATGCTGTTCTGTCCAAATTCTGGGTCCAGAGCACATGCTCCCTCTTACTCTTGCTGACAGGGTGAGGAGAACTCATCCCCTGCTTCTTAAAGGAGTCGTTTTATGCACAGCAGATGGAATTCTGGGGAAACCTGTCCACAGTCATTCACAGGCAAATCCTATAAGCATCTTGCCCTCCTTCTTACAGGACCCAGGCAGGGAAAAGTCACTGGGTGAGATTTACATTAAGTATTAATAGTGCAATCAAATTAACATATAATCCTTCCCCTTGTAAGTGATACCCCAATGTAATAATCTATTCTCCACCCCTGGACTGTATCTTATTTATGAACACATGGCCGGGGTGAGGTGGGCGTGGGGGGGCTCTTGCAGGATGGTTCTAGTAGGCATTTTGCTCCTAGGTTTTCCCCCAGGACACTGGGAAAGCAGTTTTCCCCTCTCAGTTCTAGCATCTCATTTCTTACATCCATTATAGGTAACAGTAACCAGGACAACTGTTCTACAAAAATCATGGCCTGATTTACACTCTCTACTTAGGTGTCAGGTCTGAAGCTCATCCGAGTCTATTCATTAGCTGACAGTGCCCTCCAGAATGGGATTATAGCTACAGGCAAATGAATTATCATCTATCACATAAGGATGATGGCTGGAAAGGCTACATTAGTTGAAACTAACTCAGTATATAGTTTTTGCTAAATGAAAATGAGTTTTAAAGACAAGTCTAAAATATTATTGTTCCTATAAATATTACATTTTTTATATTTTAAGCAAAATTATTTTTGAAAAAGTAAAACCTGTCACACTCAACATTAAACTAAAAATTTGACTTATTTTCTTAGCTCTAAATTCTTTCTTATTTCCTTTTGTGAGTGAGTCTCAATTTTCTCTTAGGAAGTTAGTTCAGACTAGTATTCCCTACTAATTGGCTTAATCCTATATTGTTTTATGCATTTTTGGTTCTTGTGAAGAAAACATTTTAAAAGAATTTGTGAATATTTAATCAAATTTAATTAGCTCCATTTAAAAAATTTTATAAGGATAACTAAATTAAACGTCAACTAAACCCACATAAAAAAACATAGCAGCCTGTGTGATACAAGGAATATAAATAATATAATCTACATTTAAGGAGGGATTGGCATCAGAGCTTAAATTGTGAACACATGGTTTTCAGAAGGCTGTGGATGACAGGGTAAGCCCCCAAACAGCTTTCAAAGTCCACAAAGAGATTAAACATTGAGTGAATCCCCTCCCATCATAGTTGAATAGCCTTGTTACCAACAGAAAGTATTGTAAAGTTGATTATGGCAAACATAGGTCAAAATGTAACATTTTATCGTTGATCTCCCTTTTGACCTATTTTAAAGCTGTTTCTATTTAACATAAAAGGGAAGGGATACACCTGGACACCTGGGGAATCCCTTCTGGCTACAGACCTAGATTGTGAATAGTCTAGCTAACATGCTTAGAAACATGCTTTAGAAAGTGGATTGCTGCAGATGCAGTTAAGTTAAAATATAGCACCCTGCCATTTGATCTCCCTATGATCCATTTAAGTTTGTTCTATTTTTTAATAATTTCTGAGGTTTTTAATTGTTTTATTTTGTTATTCTTGTTTTGTTTGTTTGTTAAATCATTTTATTGGGGGCTCATACAATTCTTAGCATGATCAATACATATGTACATTGTATGCAGACCACATTTGTACACTTGTTGCTTTCATCATTCTCAAAGCATCTTCCCTCTACCTAGGTGCTTGGCATCAGCTCCCCATATTTCCCTTCCCTCCCCACTCCCCTGCCCCCATGAACCCTTAATAATTTACAAATTATCATTATTTTTTCATATCATACACTGTCCGGTACGTCCCTTCTCCCACTTCCCTGCTGTCCTTACCTCAGGGAGGAGGTCACTTGTAGATCCCTGCAGTTTGTTCCCCCTCTCTACTCTACCTTCTTGGTATCACCACTCTCTCCACTGGTCTGGAAGGGATCATCTGTCCTGAATTCCCCATGTTTTCAGCTCCTATCCATACCCATGTGTATCCCCTTGTTTAGCTGGATTTGTAAGGTAGAACTGGGATCATGATAATGGGGATGGCGGGGAGAGGAAGCATTTAAGAGCTAGAGGAAAGTTGCATATTTCATTGTTGCTACACTGTATCTTGACTGGCATGTCTTCTCCCTACAACCCCTCTGTAACAGGATGTCGCTGCACCTATTGTTAAGTGTTGGGTTCCCAATCTGTACTTCCCCTCATTTATAATCATATCATTTTTTAGTTCGTTGGTCTGATACCTGATTCCTTGGACACCTTTTGGTCACACAGGCTAATATGCTTCTTCCATGTGGGCTTTGTTGCTTCTGAGCTAGATGGCTGCTTGTTTACTTTCAAGCCTTTAAGACTCCAGAGCTATATCTTTTGATAGCTGGGCTCCACCAGCTTTCTTCACCACTTTTAGTTATGCACACATTTGTCTTCAGTGATTATGTCAGGATGGTGAATATCATGAAATGCCAATTTAATAGAACAAAGTGTTCTTGCATTGTGGGTGTAATTGAGTGGAGGTCCAATGCCCATCTGCTGTCTTGATACTAACCCTATAAGTATATACACATAGATCTATTTCCCCTTCATTTATATAAATATATTCACCTATTTATATGCCTGCCCCTTAAATGCCCCTTACCCTCCCCCCCCCCCCCCCCCCCCCCCCGCCCCCTTAGCTCCTTCATTTCCTTCTACTTCCCTCCCATTCCACTATCATGCTCAGCCTCCATTTGGGTCCCAACAATTTCTCTCTGTTACATTACTCCTGATCAATCCCTATCAGGCCTCTCACACCCACCCTGTCACTGACTATGAATCACTTCTTGTTCCTCTATCCCTAGGTTGGTCAACACCACTTCCTTTCCCCCACCTCCCTATCCCTCATTTCCCTCTGGAACCATCAGTCCTCTTGTTTTCTCCTCCAGACTGTTGATCCAGCCTATCTTATCTAGATAGACCTGCAGAGATAACAATACATACAAAAAAACAAAACAAAACAACCAAGGCATCCAAAGAAAATAAAACAATGTAAACAACAAAAACCCCAATGTACAAAAAAAATGTAAATAAGTAAAGACAATTAAAATAATAATAACAAAATAAAAACCTATAAAAATTCAAGGTCCGTTCATTTACCTCCAGGAGTGTCCCCTGGTTGAGTCCCCTGGAGTGCCACACATGGAGTGGCCCCAAAGCATATCCCTGGCACTCCTTCGGGAACTTCATGCTCTGCTGCACACCCTTAATGTTTTGCTTTGGCGTGGTTGGGTTAGACAGGGTACAGTCCTGACAGTGCTTCTCCATTGTTGTCTCCATAGGGCCTTGGATCAGCGAGGGGCAAGTTTCATAGTAGGGCCGGCCATATGGTCCTCTCTGTGCATCGGCTGTTCTGAGTGGGGATGACATCCTCAAGACTCGGTGGGCCAGGATGCACTTCCCTCTCTCTTCCTCCCCCTTCATTCATTCTCATGTGCTCTGTTCAGGCATGTCCTACTCCCTAAGCTGCAGCTTCAGTGCTGTCCTCCAAAGCAAACTGCCCTGGGGGGAGAGTTGACTGTCCATGATTGGGGTTGGGCCCTCAGATCCCTCCACTGAGAAATCCAGGGTAGATAAATCTATAAAGACAGTAAGCAGATTAATAATGTTCCTTGGGGACATGACAGGGAGAGGTTGGAAGGAAATAAACTAATAAGAATGAATACAAAAATGAAGAAATGTTCTAAAATTTATTGAGGTAATGATTATACAACTTTTTTTTGATGCCATAGAGCTCCTGAATTGTATGTGAATTATATGCCAATAAAACTGTTAGAAAATATTCTTTATAAAATATTTTTGAATGTTTTATCAAAAAATATATTTGTTTTTTTTTGTTTGTTTGTTTTGGCCATGGGGGGGGGCGGGGGGCGGGCATCACTGCTCTCCGGTGGTGGGAGTAGGAGACCCAGCCCCAATGCTGGAATTGAACCTCCGTCCCAGTGGGCCGCAGTCCCGCGCACAACCACTACGCCACCGGGGCTCAGCCCTCAAAAAATATTTTTGTATCAACCTGTTAGTATATAGTATACTAGCAGAATATTAGCTACTGGTATATTAGTTGATGATATATTTTGTTCCAAATAAAAGAGGAGCTAAAGAGACACACTGATTGATAAAATTGTTGACTGGGTTAAATTATGGCCCAGATTGCAGTTTCCAAATGTCAATATTTAAATTAAGATATTATAATGCCAAGATCAGTTCTTTTTCATTCTACACCAGTCTTTCCCAACAAAGGCAATGGTGTTTGGTTCTATATCGTGTTATAACCTACTCTCTGATTTCGTTACTCCTTCTTAAACATAATGTTTGTAACCAAATGTCAATTAGTGCTAGAACCATGGTTTAAAGATTCATCTTATAATGTGACTTTAAATGAAAATGAAACAAACATGAGTTTATTGTTAAGTACTCATTTAACTAAGGGATTTATCGACCTTTGACTCTCAGTAAGAGTCTGATTTTGTGTTGAAATTTAAAGTTTGATCAAGTTACTACAGGAGGGAACGAATATAGTGGTTGACAAGCACGGGCTCTGAAAGTAGGTCAGTCCCAGACTGTGTGAGACCTCAGCCAGTTATTTAGGCATACTTTGCCATGGGTTTTTCATCTGTAAAATGATCATGTAGTATGTATATCATAGGATTTATATGGATTAAAGTAAATAATGTATAATATGTACAACGAGACCTTGAACAACATATATTTGATCTATAGGGTCCCATTTTATAATGACCAGTATAGTTGCTTATGTGCATAAAAGTTGCTAGACACTTATCTCCCCACCTCCACCACCACAGACAGAAGTGTGTATTTATAACAATTGCATTCAACACACTAGCAAGAGAAAAAAAAAACCTGCTTTTAAGTCGGGCCACCAAATTCAAACCCAAGTTGTTCAAAGTTCAGCAGTGTTATATTCAACTTGATATAGATTATTATGTTGCTATATTATGACTTCTAAGGGTTAATTTATATGTATGTTTGGTAGATTATTTGACACATAGTATACATTTTAATGATGCTTGTATACAAATAAAACATTTTAAAATTAACAAAAAAACTAAATTATGACTCATTCACATATTAAATTCAATAACCACAAGATAAGCTCAAAGCAGTTTTTCAGTGGTCTTTATAAAACAAACTTCTTTCACAAAGCTGTATGAATTAGGATTTACCTCCTCTTCAGTTATTTCTGGCTAGCAGAGCCCATTTACTCGGAGTTATTTTAGGGAGGTGGAAAAAGTGTCTCTCAAGCTTTAGTATGTGGTACATACATTCATCGCATCACCAAGCTGATTGATTTCGGGCAGCATATGTGTTTTCTCTCGGATGAAAGATGTTGTTATGCCTCTGCAGTTAAGAAATAGTTCGTGGTGAATTAAAAATGATCAAAACGAATCATCATTTTCTTTTTCTCTCCCCCCTCCCCTTTCTTTCTCCAAATGCTCAGATGCCTCCAAAGGACCTCAACTATCTTCAGGTGTAAATGGCAATATGCAGCCTCCCAGCAACTGTGGGCAGCCCCCTGCCTCGGCCATCCCTTCTCCCAGTGCCAGCAAGCCCTGGCGGAGCAAGTCCATGAACGTTAAGCACAGCGCCACCTCCACTATGCTGACCGTGAAGCAGTCCAGTCCAGCCACCTCGCCCACCCCTTCTTCAGATAGATTGAAGCCCCCTGCCACCGAAGGGGTCAAAGCCGCTCCCTCAGGACAGAAATCTATGCTGGAGAAATTCAAACTGGTCAATGCACGGACTGCATTACGTCCCCCGCAGTCCCCCATTTCAGGTCCCACTGATGGCGGGAAGGATGAGGACGCCTTTTCGGAATGTGGTGAAATGGAAGGCTTTAACAGCACTCTGAATGGCAGTGGCTCCACGAACAGCAGCCCCAAAGTATCGCCGAAATTGGCCCCGCCAAAAGGTGGAAGCAAAAATCTCAGCAATAAAAAGTCTTTGCTACAGCCAAAGGATAAAGAAGAAAAGAACAGGGACAAAAATAAGGTTTGCACAGAGAAAGCAGTTAAGGAAGAGAAAGACCAGGTGACCGAGGCAGCTCCAAAAAAGACCTCCAAAATTGCAAGCTTGATCCCAAAAGGTAACAAGGCGACCGCAGGCAAAAAGGAAAGCTTAATCCCATCCTCGAGTGGAATTCCGAAACCGAGCTCCAAGGTGCCAACCGCAAAGCAATCCGTGTCACCTGGAAGCACAACCAGCAAAGAGTCTGAAAAGTACAGGACTACCAAGGGAAGCCCTTCCCAGTCCATACCGAAGCCTATAACCACCGAGAAAGCAAGCACACCCAGCTGCCCTGCTCCCTTGGAGGGACGGGAGACTGGCCACGCTCCTCCCCCCGGGGCTGGCACCGCGTCTGCTGCCCCAAACAGCGGGCAGGGCCCGGGGAACGGCGCTGTCCAGCTCCCTCAGCCGCAGCAGCACAGCCATCCGAACACCGCCACCGTGGCCCCGTTCATTTACAGGTAAGGCACCTGCTCTCTAGAGCGGCAGAATCGTGGTGTCATAGGAAAGGTGCAAAAAGTGTTTCATAGAGTCATTCTGGAAGTGTTTCACACGGAAGATTCAGGCATAGGTTTTAGTAGGGACGTGCGTGTATGGGTGTCGACAAAAAGACTTCCGAGATGATCTAGCCCTATTCCCACTCTCCGGGATGGTGGTGGCTCCCCAAAAGTTGGTGAACATGGGTAAAATGCAACCCAGGTGTCATGTCTTTCTCTTTTGTTAGTTGCTATTATTGTCATGGTTGCTAGTCTTTTTAAATAATTTCCAGGTTTACAAGCAGTTACAGATACTTTTCTTGGCCCCTTTAGAAGCAAGTATAACAGCTGCAAAGATATCGTTCCCAGTATGCTACTTAGCTACTGGATGACTTTGGGCAAGGTATTTAATGTCATTTAGCATCATCTTTCCCATTTTTCAAGTGGGAATAATTATATACACTTTGAAAAGTTGGGATGATGAATAGATATAATGTACATAAAGTGTTCATTATGTTGTGATGAACATAATGCTTATTAAATTGTAAATTTTGGGGGGAGGCATCACTGCCCTCTAGTGGGAGTGGGAGGCCCAGCCTTGTTCCTGGAGAGTTGCTGCTGGATTTGAACTGCCAAGCCAGTGGGCCCCAGTCCCACACTGTTTTTAAGATCCTGTTCTCCCAATTTTAAATTTATATTAAGACTCCATAGCTAGGAATAATGCTTTTAGATAAAACAACTTACATATTTGATTTATTTTTATGTTCTATTTATTCATTTAACCTTATATTCATTTTACTTTTTGTATACTATAAAGACTAGCATATGTGCAATATCTTAAAACATAAACCCTCCTTACAGAGGTTAAGAATGACACGCTTTACCTTATTGATCAGTGACTTGTTTTAACTGATTATAACTATAATTATTATTGGTTTGAAAAATCATAGCTATGGGGGAGGGTAAAAAATCATAACTATGATTTAATTGTTTAAAACAGTGATTTCTGTGGCCCCAGTTTTATCTACTGATTGTTCCATGAGGAGGGGCGGGAGTAAGCAATCATGTTTGCCCCATCACCATCCTCTTGGCAGTTCAAGAAGAGGAATGGAATTTTTGAGCAGGAAGTAGGATGTACTACAATCAAGAATCAGTCATGGCTGTAGAGTTAAAAGTTATTTTAGAGTTGTATGACATTTTTATTGAAGAAAATAATCATACATACCCACATGGAATAAAAAAATTTCACTTTTTATTTTGAAACTCTATATACTCACCAAAATGAAAGTGATATATTTAAACTCTTGGTATATTTCAATTATGTCTTATGCCTCTAACTATAGTATCAAAACATTAAAAGTCTTTGTACTTGGATCAGATGAGAATCAACAGCTCTTTCAGCCTCTGAGTTCTGCATCTGACAAAAAAGAATTTAGGCTACCAAAATCATAACCCATATTTGTTATTTTTTCAACTTAAACATTTTTTATCATAAGAAAATGTTTGAAGTTTACTATGTCACACTCGACAAATTTGGAAATCTCAAATGTATTCCATTTAAAAATATAACAAACAAAAGTATACCTCTCCCAACTCAATGGGCTTCTTTTGCTAAATAGTATCATATTCGTGTACTTGTTTTAATTTTTAATTTTAACTTGTTTTGTTTATAATAAAATATCCAGTATATATAAATTGAAGTAATTTGGTAATGTAATTATTGGTACATTGTTCCAACATCCTATTGATAATTTAACTCTCACGGGTTACAAAGTAGCAGCCTCACAGTGCAGCGATTAAATATGTGTCTCCTAGAGCCCTCAGACTAACTCTAACTCTCTACCTCATGAGATGCTGATTATGGGACCTTGACAAATTCTCCATGATAAATGTCTGTTTATTGTGTTGAAAAAGATGGTTGTTAGAGTGTGGTGGTATAGCCAAGAAGCAAATAAAACAGGCAATAAAGTAGTTTTCTTTTGGGGGGGGGGTATCACTGCCCCTGGTGGTTGTGGGAGCTACCCAACCTTGCTGCTGCTGGATTTGAACTGCCAAGCCAGTGGGCCACAGTCCTGCACTCAACCACTACACCACCAGGGCTCAGCACCCCCCCCTTTTTTTTTTCACTCTTCTTAACCATTTGCTAGAAACAATAATGTACAATGGCTGAAAAGATGATTCTCTAGAGCGAAGATTGTCTGGGTTGGTCTCTCCACACTCCCTCAGATTGTGATTTCTCATTGAATGAAATACATGAATGAAACAAATTAGGTACTTATATGTAAAAAGTGGAGGGAGAAACTTAATATTACTTTTCAGTCTGACACTGCCAGCAGCCAACTGTAGACCAGACCACACATTACTCCTATGCAAGTTAAAAACCTGGGAGCGGTGGGGGTATGAACTGACCCATAAGAGCCTGAGAAAGACCTTAAGAATTCAATAGCTCTAAACTCACTTCTATTGAGTCAATGCCAATTCAGAGTGGTCTTCTAGAACAGAGTAGATCTGCCCTTGCATATTGAGGAGACTAGCTCTCTCTCTGGGAGTAGACAGCCCTGTCTTTCTCCCTTGCAGCAACAGATGACTTCCAACTGAGGCCCTTGGAGTTAACAGCCCAACTTGTACCCACTATGCCACCAGGATGGCTTTTGACCTTGTGACTATCCCACTTCAATTTAGAAACTATTTCAAGAACAGATGTGAGGTATTAAACACTTATGACTGAGAACCAGATGAGTTGTGGGTTGGTCTCAAGGTGGATTCGCCTCAAGGGCATCATACATGAAGAAAGCAAACAGCCATTAAAAAGAGAGAAATACTGACTCTGAAACTTTTGAACATGGAGAAGCAAGGTGAAAGAAAGAAATGATGATGTGAAGGAGTAGACTGGAAGATGTTGAAGAGCAGTTGATGAAGAATACAGAAAGCACTATAATGTGCCAATGAGGGCTCCTCATATAAGTTGAAGGTTTCTGGCAGTCATGTGCTTATGTTAATTTTATGACTGAAATGTAGGGGTGGAGTCTAGCCTTTTAATCTGGAGATAGATAGCCATTGAGTAGCCAATGAGGCCTCTATGTGGGCATGGCTTTCACCTGAGACTCCTGAGAAATCTTGTGATATTTCCCTCGTGAAGATGAGAAGCTATCTTCCCCAGTTGTTGGGAGTTAGTTTCAGAGATGATTAATCACAGACAAGAAAAACTGGCAGAGTTCGAGAAGCCGGAGGAGCTGGCGGAGAGACCACATGGCTTTGTCCTGATGGAGCCAGACCTCTGAAGCTGGGGCAGCCAGGTGGAGACATGTGCACCAGCGATGAGGTGCTTGTGCTGTTGATGGACCCTAAGCTCTGGAGGCGAGGTGCCCTGCCAGCACCGGGATTCTGCACCCACTGACCTGTGACTTCATGAGTTGGAAGAAAACTTTATAGACTGATTTCGGGCATATGGGTTAATTTTGGACTTATGACTTTGAACTGGACTAGGCTGGGATGCTTTCTCCATGTCCCATTCCTTTTGTATATAAACCGTTTCCTTATATCGATATGCATGTCCTTGAATTTGTTCCTCTAGTCTACCTGGACTAGCACAGAGTTCAATTGGAATATTAACAACTTTAAAATATTTGATGAATTAAATCAAACCTCTTCAAAATGTCTTCTTACTTATTTTTTTATTCTGTAAATATTTATTCTTCATGCTGAATACATGAAGAATTAGGAAATGAATGAACCATTGCACTGATCCACATTATGATTCCATATGCCATTTTCTTTCTCTTGTCTATTGCAGTAGGTAATAAAATGTCTCAAAATAGCTAAATAGTAAAGCAAGAAGTATAGAGTTCCCGATAAATGAACCTAATTTTATTCATTCAGTCTTCAAAAAAGTGAAAATTTATTTATGTCTGGAACAGGGGAAGAGGCATTTTAATGCCATTCTGAATGATACATGGGATTTGGACAAGTAGACGTGAGAGCGGCAGAAAGGAAAAATGTCAAGCTCAGTCAATCTTCTAAACAAGTACAATAAGATATAGGGTTGTCATCAAGTAGGTCAGTTTTCTTGGAAGTTACTTACATGGGTTAGGGTAATTGGAAATAAAGTAATGAAGTGGATTGCAGTTCAATTGATGCAGAATGCCTTTGACGACAGGCACTTGGACTCTGGATCTGGGATGGAGGGAGCAGTATCAGGGAAATTACTATGTCTTTAGTGTGTGCAATGGATTTTTCTGTGAGAGGTTACTATGAGATAAATTCAATGAGTTAGTGTAGAAGAAATTGACTATCAGAGGTAGCTTTCCTCAAACTTACATGAGCTGTCCTAATTATAGGAGTACTAGCCTGATAAATGAAATCTGCTGCTGAATCTCACTCATGGAGGAAGACCTACTTACCTGCTCCCCTGAAGATCATAGCCCTTGAAAATCTACTAGAAAACTCTGCTCTGTCATATACTGTTGCTATGGGCTCTGGTGGCATAATGTCCAAGACATTCAGGTACTCAGCAAAAGTTTAACCCCATCAGCCGCCCTTTGTGAGAAAAATGTGACAGTTTACTTCTAAAAAGAACACAACCGTGGAGACCCTTATGGGAGTTAATCTCTGCTATAAACGGTTACTGTTAGAAGGAGCACACTCCATAGCAATTTTTTTGTTTTGTTTTTCATGCTTTACTAAGTTATAATCAACTTAATAGCATGTGTCAACAACAAAGGAAAAGGAAGAGAGGTATAGTAAGAAAAAGAAAAGGCGGGGGGCATGGAGAATGAATCAGAAAGGGGAAAGGAAAAAGCAAAGAAGCATATGCTTTCGTTTCATTTTGAAGAGTCTAGCCTTCATGCTGTTATTTCTCCTTGGAAGTGTTTTGTGTTATTGTTTTGTTTTTAGTATTACTTTCATTCTCAGGGAGCATCAACTATGGATGAGGTACTCGTTGCCTCTCCTTTTCCCATACATAGTTTTCTTCCTGTTGATGACTCTCTCTCACTCAATTTGCCATGTTTGCAGACATGTATAGTACAATGGTAAAGTAACTGGCTAATTACAGAGAAATTAGCCTTGTCTTTGTAACCCTTCAAGTTTTTAATAACTATCCTCAATTAAATTTCAGAATAAATGAAAATCAGATTTACAACCTTTTATTTTGAAACCTATGTTCATTTTCTTATTTTGCAACCATGTGCAGTAAATGCGCCAATGGCTTGGCCTAGGGGCCTGCAGAGTACAATTATCAATGTGAGCATTTCGCAAAAGCAAAAACAAACAATGTAAAAGCCAAACAATCTTAGATAAGGAAAGACACTGTTATGTAGAGGAGAGAACTATCAGGCTTCTGAAGCCCATTAATTAGACTATATGTTGGAGTGTGTCTATATACTCTCTATGTTATATATTAAACTGTTCTCCCCAATCAAGGATGAAACCCTAACCACTGTACTTGGAATGTGATTCTATCTGGAAATAAAGAATTTCTTTAACTTAAGCTTTATTAAATAAAGCTATTTCGGTTTAGAGTAATCCTAAAACTAATTTCAAAGTGATTTTTGAAAGAGCACAAGGGAGGATAAGCAACCCGTTAGGACCCACCTACAAGCACAGGCGCAACAAGGATTGCTGTCAGAGGTCAGAAACTAGAATAGTGCCTCATAGAAGCAACAAGGTTATCACACCGATCTGGACATCAGGCTTTAGAATTGTGAAGAAATGCACTTCTGTTCTTTAAAGCTACTCATTTTTATTATTTGTGTTACTGCAGCATAGGTAACAACATGCCTAAGTTGTAAAATTAGGTCCAGGAAGATTGACTTTTGTATTCTATAGTAAAATATATTTACACAGTGACATCATTGTTCCTCCAAAGAGACTTTATATCTGTAGAGGTTTGAGTGAAATTTCAGAGTTACCTTGGCAGGTATGGAAAATCGACGCTTGATTGTACAAGTATTCAGAGAAGCAAAGAACACAAAGCATGTGTGAAAATGCTTATGTACATGTTTTTTAGTTTAGTTTATTTCTTCAACCAGTAGATTGAGTTCAGGAGCAACTCTGAATTTACAAAGATTGAAATGCAGAGTTTATTCGCATCATGCAGATCAAGCCTTTGTAAGCCTTCCAGCTACTGTTACAGATTGTATTGCAATTGTGATTTTATGTGAACTGCACATAATTGGTCATCAGCACAAACTACAAGCTTATTAAATTCTTGCCTTGCCAGCACTCACTCCCTCGGCTTGACAGATAGCTGGGCACTGCGCAGCAGTTTACGCCCCTCCCACGACAGTATTTTAGGGCAGAAAACACAGACACTGTTAGGAAGAGACACTGTTGTGTTGCTGCTGCTATGAGTAGGCATTCTCTCAGCAGAGAGCTTTTTTTTTTTTTTTAGTTTTTTAGGCATCACTGCCCTCTGGTGGTGGGAGTAGGAGCAGCAGAGAGCTTTTATAAACTACCTTCTCTGTTCTAGATTTACAAGGTTCACTGTCAAATTGTTTAGTCACACTCTCCTCCTTGCTATTTCTCCCTTCCATGTTTTATTTTCAGAAAACTAGAAGTAATTTTGAACTTACAGAAAATTCAAGCTAATATAATCTTTATCTGAAACAATAGGAGACCTTATTCGTGTTCCATCACTTCTTCAAAAGTATCATTTTTAGTAATCCAGAATGACATGTGGCACTCAGTTGTTATGTCTTTGTAATTTCCCAAGCCACAATAGCTATTCAGCCTCTACTTAACTTGTATGGCATTTGCATTTTAAAGGTCAGACAGCTTATAAACGGTTTCTTCATTCGGGTTTGCCTGCTACTTCCTTATGATTAGAGTCCAATTGCATTTCTATTGTTTTTCTGGAATATCCCCCCAATGATGCTCTCTTCTCCGTCTTCTTCATTATGATTGAATGTCATTATTTTCCATGTTTGATGGTGTTTAATTTGATCATTTGGCTAAGATGGATGTGCAAGGATCAAAACTTACTTTTCTGCCATTTGTATTTAATGCGCATTCTGTGGAAAGATATTTGAGGCTGCAAAAATGCCATAATCTGTTGGCATGTACAGTTTTAGTATCCATTGATGTTTCCCAAAATTATTCCTTCTGCTGTTTGCCATAGGCTGACTGTCTACTCTCATCTTTCCTTGTGATTTTACTAATGGGTATTTTAAGAAAGACATTTCTCTCCTCATTACTTGTTCGCGTAGTGTATTGTGCATCCTAGTGGTGAGTTCCTGGATAGAAGAACTAGCTAATATGCTCAGCTGTGAGTTTAAATGGTCAAGAGCTTCCTTAAAAGAAAGTTCTAGCCACCAACTTCTGATAAATCAGCCATTGAAAACTTTATAGAGACCAGTTCTACCTTTTTGTACCTCATACATGAGGTAGCCACAAAACAGATATTGACTAGTCTGTATAGTCTACCTTATTACATGCGTTCTAATTATTGACAGCCTTTTAAATTATTTTCTGGTTTTGGCCATTTGGGTTTCTTAATGCTAATGACTGTGTCCTTTTACTATTCTCCATTGATCTGTAAGGGCATTTCTCTTTGTGACCCAAGGTGTTTTAGACTCATTTTGTACTTTCCTTGTCCTAAGCTTGAAATCAAAAGATAGCTTTCACAATAAATTGAAGTTGAATTTCTCCAAGGTCCTTTCCTTGATCACTGCAAAAGTAAGTAATATATATGGCAAATGCGTCATACAACTTGCAGTTAAGAGAAACTAAGTGGACCCTTGTGACTTAAACTGCAAAGTCAACAAAGAGAAACCAGCTAGAGAAGTACAATGCCACATTTAAAACATAAGGGCTTCCAAGACAAGATTGCCACCACTGTTCAGCCAGTTAATCACACTGTATTAGCATGTGTAACTGTTAATGCTGGAAGCTATGCCTGAAATATTTCACATGTCAACAGGATCACTGTGGGGAGCAGGTTTTAGCAGAGCTTCCAGACTAAGAACAGACTATACAGAAGGAACAGGGTGTGGAGCACTGAAGGACTATGCACTGGAACTCTTACTAATACCAGTCGACCATTGTCAAACAGAGTGCTAGAAGTTGAATCCCATGGATTGCAGGTCACTCAAAATACAACTGTGGAAAAGCTGCCTCCTCCAACTAGAACTTGATGGCCTGTACAAAATAAAGCTCTGGGGACCTTCATGTACTAGTGAGACATTGTTCAAAATGAGAAGAATGGTGACAAACATCTTATTAATCATTGGCATTTGAACTGTATCAAGTATAAATATAGGAAAATTGAAATTCATCAAAAATTAAATGGACTGGTACTAGTTAATTTTTATCAGATAATCCTATGGTTTACTATGCTGGAAATGACAAATGCAGGAGGAATGGCGCCACATTCATCATAAAAAAGGATGACTTGGAAAAAAAAAGAAAGGACATTTCAAGATCTATCCTGAAATGCAGTGCTGCCTGTGATATGATAATATCTGTCAGCATACCAGGAAAGCCAGTTAATTATTATTCACAATTACGTACCACTCATTAAACATAGTGATGGCAAGAGGGAAGATTTTTAACAAAGTCTCAGCCTGAAATTGAGATAGCATGCCATTAATTAGTATGCATTGATAATTACCGGTGATTGAAATACATAAGTTGGAAAAAAAAAGAAGGAACAGTAGTTGAAGATTATGGTTTTAGTGATAGAAATGAAAGTGGAGATGGCATGATAAAAACTTTTAAGAGCAACAGTGTCATTATTGTCAATATCTTCTTCAACAATATACATAGAAACTATACATGTGGACCTTGTAAGACATGATACACAAGGATTAAGTTGACTACATCTGGGAGAAGGTACAGAAGAGGAGCTCAATATTATCACCTAAACAAGCTGTATCTGAATGTACAAGAGACAATTGCTCATAGATTCAGGCTGAAGATAAAGAAAATTAAATTCACAAAAGCAAAATTAAAACCTTGAGTGTATCCCACCTGAAATTTTAGAATACATCAAGAATAGATTTTACTCATTGAACACTAGTGACATAAGAACGGATGAGTTCCAGAGTCACATCAAGAAAAAGGGCTTTTAAAAAGACAGGAAAGGAAGAAAAAACCAAAATGGTTGTCACATGAAACTCTTGCTCTTGAAGATAGGACAATTAAAGCAGATGAAAGGAATGATTAAATATAAGATCTGAACAGAATTCCAGAGGGCAGCTCTAGAAGACAAAGTGTTATATTGAAATGTACAAAGACCTCAATTTAAAAAGGAATAAAGAAAGAGCATGGTTACCATATTTCAAGCTTAAAGAAATGAAGAAAAAAATCAAACCTCGATTTGAAATTTTGAAGGATTTTAAAGGAAATATATTGAATGTTTCCTTCATTCAAAAGAATGTGAAAGGACTACACAGAGTCAGTGAACCAAAAAGAATTGGTAGGCATACAACTATTTTAAGAAATAATCAAAAATCAATGGTAATGAAGGAAACAATCAACCCACACTGAAGACATTAGACAAAATCAAAGTTCTAGGAATTGATCAAATGCTAATGAACTTATTTCAACAAACTGATGCAACATTGGATATGCTACAAATCTTTGCCAAGAAATTTAGGAGATAACTACTTGGCTAACCTACTGGAATAGATTTGTATTTGTACCCATTTTAAATAAAGGTAGCCCACCAAAATAAGGTGGAAATAATCTGCCTACATCATTAATATCCCATGCAAGTAAAAGTTTGTTGAAGTTCATTAAAATACAGCGGCCACAGTATTTTGAAAGGGAACTACTAGGAATCCAAATTTAATTCAGATGAGGACATAGAACAAGGGACATTTCATTGCTGATGTCAGATCTTGATTAAAAATAGAGAATAGCATAAATATGTTTATTCGTATTCCATTGACTATGCAAACGTATTCCATGTTGTGGCTGAAATAACAAAAAACTAAGGTTAGCATTACTAAGAATTGAAATCCCAGAACACTTCATTGTGCTCATGCTGAGACTATACATGGACTGTGAGGCAATCATTTGAACAGAACCGGGTATTATTGCGTGGTTTAAGAAGAGGAATTATGTGTGTCCAAGTTTTAACTTTCATCTTAATCATTCGACGCATATGCTAAGCAAATAATCCAAGAAACTTGGATATATGATGAAGAATTTGGCATCATATTTAGATGATGATGAAGAATTTGGCATCATATTTAGAGAAGGGCTTATTAACAACCTTTGATATGCAGATGACACACTCTTGATTCCTGAAAGCAATTAGGACATGAAACAAATCAATGAGGACTGATGAAAATTAAAGATTACAGTCTTGAAAATGAATTACAAAGAGTTCATTAGAGTACTAAGGTATGCCTGGTCCAGGCTATCTTATTTCCAATCTCCTTATATGTATGAGAAAGCTGAACAATGAATAAGGAAGACCATAGAAGAACTGCTGCATTTTAATTTTGATGTTTGTGAGGAATATTGTAAGTGCCATGGACTACCAGAAGAGGAAATGCATCTCCCTTCAGAGAAGTAAAGCTGCACTGGCAAGATTTTGTCTCACATAATTTGGACATGTTCTCAGAAAAGATTAGGCATTGAAAAGACATACTGCTTGGAAAAGCAATAGAATTAAAGAAAACCAAAGATATGATAGACCTGGGAACCAAGTCCAAGAAGAAAACAAGGGGGGTCCTGGTTCCAGAGGGAATTGGGGGAGGAGGATGTGAGGTAAAGGAATGATGAGAAAACAATTGCACAGACAGAGGAACAACTAGGGAATTAAAATCAACAACAAGGAGCACATAGAGAGCCTGATGGTGTCGCAGCAGTAGCAGTCTAGCTGAGAGGAATTACTTAGAGGAAGAAGAAGGGTAAGTGTGATAGTGGGGCAGGAGGAAGGTAACAGGAAGCAGAGGAAAGATATGGTAAGTAAAGGTATGGATGGAGGTGTAAACATAGGTGTGTCCTTATGTAAATATATTGATTCATCAAAATAGAGGGATTGACCTATGTACATACATTTATATGGCAATCCACTGAGGTAGTAGACAGACTTTGGACCTCTGCTCAAGTCCTGCCTCAACACAAGAATACTTTGTTCTAAGAACCTGACATTCTGTAATGCTCACCCTCCCAGCATGATTGCTGAAGATTACATGAGTGGATAAGCAAATATCGTGAAGGCAGCAGATGGTGCCTTAAAGACTTAAAGGACTTAAGACTGAAAGTTAAACAAGCACCCATTTAGCAGAGAAGCAACAAGCCCACATGGAAGATGCACAACAGCCTGTGCGTTCATCAGGTGTTGACAGGATCGGGTAACAGGTATCAGAAGACCCAAAACAAGCTGTTAGTATGGGTAGACTTGAGAAACAAAATCATAAACATACATATGCATATAAGGGAGAGGTTTAAATTCAAGAGGAATGGAACATTGAGAAAGCATCCCAACCCAGTCTAGTCCAAGTCCATAAGTTTGATATCAGCCCATATGTCCAATAACAATCCACTAGTCCTGTTCAGACTCATGAAGCACATACAATGATGCCAGGACAATCACAGGTCATTAGGTGCAGTCTTGTGTATCCAGTGGAGGTAAAAAGCATCTTAGCACTGGGAGGGGGCTCCCTGTGGTCTCCCAAGCATCTCAGCACTTGCAGGAGCCTCCAGATGGCTTCTCCAGCTCCAGAGTTCTGGTTCCATCAGGATAAGTCCATACGACTTCTCCTCAGACTCCTCCAGAACTCAGGGTCTATGAGCATACTGCCACCTTGTCTTGTCAGTAGAGCATGTCCCAGGCACTGAGTTGATGATCTCGATCTCCATGAGCAAAATATTGCAAGATTTTTCAGAATTCCCAGAGAAAGCCATGCCCAAACAGAGGCCTCATTGGCTGTCTCCACATTAATAGGCTAGACTTCACCCCTACACTCTTAATCAAATTGGCACCAGAGAACATGGCTGCATCAAAGAACACAAAAAACATTGTAGAGAACAAGGTAGGTTGAGACAGAAACCCAAACCCACCTGTAGACTATGGCACATCTCCTTATAGAAGGATCACATGGAAGGGTTGAGTAAACCAGGCCACAGTATCGCACAGATGAAACACACAATATCCCTCTGGTTTCTTGAGGCTTCTTCATGCCCCACTATCATAACCCCAGTCCTGCCTTTCACTGCAGTCTAGGTCAGAGAATGTACACGGCTACAGGTAAGAGATAAAAGCTCACGACACATGGAATCCAGGAACTGAAATGGGAGTAGTAATACCAGGAGGGTAGAGAAGAGGTGGGAAGAGGGGAGGAGAAAGGGGGAACCTTCAGTTGCAATGATTAATGCATAACCACACAAAACCTAACCCCTACTCCATGCCAGCAGGATGAATGACAGAAACTGTGGGGGGAAGAAGACAGCAGTAGATATAACATATGAAAATAATAATTTATAATTTATCAAGGGTTCATAAGGGTGGGACAGGGATAGGGAGGGAAAAAAGAGGAGCTCATACCAAGAGCTCAAATAGCATATTGTCAGAGGAACCAGTCTCTGACATCAATATCATGGGTCCAGTAGGTGCAATTGCATGGCAATAGCGAAGTATTATAGTAAAGTTGTAGAGAGCATGAGAAAGAGAGAAATAATAGAGTCAGACACATGTCATGGTAGCGTGCTCACCTCAGCCCGGCTTGGATGGTCCCTGTGGAGTGAGAGAGAGTGGGCTGAGGAGAGGAGGACAAGGGAAAGGGGAAGAGGGAGAGGAGAGGTGGCTGAGACAGTCCTGATTATTGCTCACCAATGTTTAAATCTACTTTGGGGACATTACAGGAAGAGGATGTACAATCAGAATACACATCACAGAAAGGGCATGAGCTAGGGGTGTAGACATAATACCAAGGGGAGGGAGTAGGAGTATACGTGTGACAAGAAAGGCAGATCCAAGACTCAATATGACAGCCTAACCTTGATCATCCTTGGGTGGGCTTGACCTCCTTGCCTCCTATAAGGAAGTAGTCTGCTACTATTCTTATCAGAAAGAAGTGGGTCCTACTGAGGGTAGAATAGGCTATACAGTCTGATTGCTTTGACTGGTTATTACTCTTTAGGGGAGAGCAGTTCTTGACCTGCTTTGGTGGACCTTTAAGTGTATATAGTCATATGTCATGTGTATCAAGCAGCTTAAGTTAGGCACATATTTGGGTGAGACAACTTGGGAGAAATCTTTCTGTTCCACACAGTAAATGTCTAGAAAATGATGCTGATGGCATATGTACAAGTATGCTTTAAAAAAAAGGAAGTCTGTCAAGGAGATGCCTTGACACTGACTGAAGCCATGGACTCAAATGTAACAACAATGTTACATGGCTGGGAACAGGCAGGGTTTTACACATACAATTACTATGCGTTGGAATCTACTCAAGTACCTCCCCAGAATGCCCCAAATCTGAACTATCTCACTGCAGCTACATTGCAGTGAAGAATTTCCCAGATGGTAATTATGACAGAAGTGCAACAAATGGATTTGAATGTTCAGATCATCCACTGACAAAGGTGGTCACAGATATCTTATGAGGAAAACTTTTAAGTGTCTTATAAATTTTGCATATTTTTAGAATTATTGTTTTGAGTATTCTCTTTGTCTCAGGCATTTTATGAGTATTCCATTTCTCCATTCAGATATTCTTACAGATGCAATGAATCTGTATCACTGAGATATTGCCACAGGCATTCTGCCTCCAGGACTAGGGATATCCTGCTTCAATCTAATAGGAGCCATTTTGTCTTCAACTTTCAACAACAGTCTCAGCAAGTGACCTAATGTGACTCAGCTTCTGAAAAATGAATCCACAGATACTGAAGCATTAGATCTGTAGCCTAACCCTGGCACACAGCCAGTTCACCAAGGCTCCATGCAGGTTCTGTAAACCCTGTTGGCAGGCAGCCAGTCCACCTTCTCTGAGGACCTTGATCTCACCACCCACTTTCACTTGAACTTCTTAGTAAGAAAAAGCTTTTAAAACCATCAGAGGATATCTTGCCCTTGGTTTCAGGAGAAAGCAAAGAAGGAGGTCAAAGAGGTAACAAGCACAAGTGGGAAAAGAGGCTGACGAGGGTTTAAGAAACACATGGGAAGAGATTTTGGTAAATCAGAGGATATGAGAGAGCCTAAAATCTAGAGAAGGGAAAAGAGCCTGCACAGAGAATCATCTACAATATGTTTTAATATTGTCTCTATATTATTATTGCCACTCAGACATGTACATGCCACTCTATATTATTTTGCCACCAAGATGAGAGGTTAAGACAGAGTCACAGGAAGGAGATAGAGCTCAGTAAGGGATGAAAAGCAAATATATAGGCTTTATTGGAGGTAGGGAAGGACTTTTGGGAAGGGAAAGGATAGCAGAGAGAGGGACAGGAGTATCTTGAACTTCTGGGCAGCCCCGAGGCTTGAGAGTTAGGCCAGGGAATATGCATCCAGTATTGGGGTGGTGGGATATATATAGGGTTTGAGTTACAGGCACGTGAACTGATCAAAGAAAGGGGGGATTTATTATGCAGCATTTGCAAATTTTGGGTTGGGAGGAGACCTGTGAATAAATCATCTCTTTTTTCAAACTTGTTTCCGGGAATGTTAGAGGGGGAGCTCCGAGTCTTGCCTGGGTAGAGGCTGTGCCCTTCCAGGGAGATAAACTCTGTGAGATGCCAAAGGAAGGGGATTAAAAAGTTCAGCAAGTTGTTCATCTCCTTGTGAGGTTGGGGGAAAGGGGTACAAGGGGCTGCCTGGTCCAGGGGCCTGCCCAATCCAGGAAGCTGCGTGGTTCAACCCTGGCATATATATCTATGCCTCAAAAGAATGTACTTTCTGAGTTCTGATAATCATCATAGTTGAGTTTATAATCATTTTGTAGGACACAACATTTTTGTTTGCTTGTTTTAAGAGATGACTCACAGAGGTTCATAACTTGCTTAACGTCACATAATTAAATAACTAGTAATAGAGCCAAGACTAATATAGTCACAGTTAAAATACACCTGCTTCTTTCTGCACAACTCTCCCACCAAAAATACACTCATAAGGTCCATTTCTTTGGTACAACTAATGTAAAAGGCATATGGTTGGTAGTGGGTAGGGTAAAAAATTGCATTTGTTGCCCATGCCCTTTTTCAAAACAGTCATATTTTCAGGTAAAGGGTTGAGGGAATTTCCTTGAAGGAACAGTTTAATCTTTAACAAAGAATTTGTGAAATTTTGTGACAACTAAGGGGAACTATCAGCTTGCCTCTTATTGATAACATCTGAAATTCAGAGAAAAGTTCTGGGGTATATAATTTCATGATTATGTATGGGATTTATAAATGGTTATATGTTATATAGACCTTATGTGATTATATGTGTGTGCTTATATGTTTATATAGTTACATGTATATGAAATAAGCATGAATATATCATAACTAAAGCAAAGCTACGACTTCAATATACAAAGGTTAATGAAAAGAATGAAAGCTGACAGGAGCTTAGGAGATTGCTCTGAGGGTGTCCAACATCTTTTTCTCTGTTCCCCTTCAATATGCTGTCCAAGGCCATATTGTGTAGTTATTGTGAAGAGAAGAACAACGAGGGCAAACTCGCATCAAATATCCGATTCTGTCTTGATTACCTGTCACAGAAATAGCAAAAGTGAATGTCTTTAGGTAGCAGAAACTAGTTTTTTCAGAAGTGATGCAAGAAGTCTGGGTTCAGGGCACTGGCTCTCCAGGAAGGCTTTTTCTCTGCCAGCTCTGTGATAGGGTGCTTTCGTCTTTCCCAACAGTCCTTGGCGTTCTTCGATGAGTGCTTATTTCAGTGTTTAATCTTCTCCGTATATAAAGTGACTAGGTTTGTGATACATGATGGACTAATACCCCAAACACAAAACAAAAACCCACTTCCATCATAGAAACCCTATTTTTGAGGCTGTAAATCTTTAGCAGAGCATATCACCTCATCTTTCTCACATGGAATGGCTGGTGAGTTTCAACCTATAAACTTTCCAATATCTTGCCAATGCATATCTGGACCACTAGCCTCTTACTCGCTCTATTAAAATAATAAGAAAACCAGATTCCTAAACAAGATGACATGTACACATATAACAATTAGGAGCCCAACGTTTATTTTCACAGAACGTTATTCAGTCTTTAACAGTGCACTTTAATTTACTATTCAGAACCATCTAGTCTAGACAAAACCCCTTGTCATTGAGTATATCCCAACTCGCAGCAATGCTACAGAAAGGACAAAAATACAAAAAATAGCATCTAGATAAAATGGAGAACAAACTAGAGAATTTTCCTCATAAAAGTCAAGGTAGGATTGTTCCATGAAGGATGGCGTCTTTAACAGTCTTGATTGCTATCCTTCTATCAAGTCAGGTGAAAACCAAAATGTTTGCTGGTTTGGGCAACATTGAACTTTTTGCTGGCCTTTGTGCTAAGTCCTGCCACTTGAAAAGTCTCCGAGTCAAACTGAACTCACTGTCTTTCAATCCATATTCTAAGATGCTCACTGCAGGTCAGCATTTCAAAATCTCTAGTCACAAACACAAATATACACCTGTGTTCACCCAAATATATATACGGGAGAAAGATGAGATGTTCTGTCATACAGATTTACACTCTTGGAAACCCAAAAGGGTATTCTACTCTTTCCTCTAGGATCACTATGAAATGAATTAGTCTGTCCTCTGAATTTTCCTATGCATCTTATACCTAGAGCATCCCTGGTGGCATAGTTGTTAAGTATTGGGTCATCAGTTCAAAGCTGCCAGCTGTTCTGGAAAAGAAAGTTGGGGCTTTCTACTCCTATAAAGAGTTCATCTTAGAAATTCAGAGGGCCGCTCTAACCTGTCCTTTAGACTTGCTATGGGTTGGCATTGCCTCCGTTGCAGTGAGTTTGAAGAGAGTTTGCTTGCACTTAGTTTTAAGGTATATTATATAAGATCGTACTATTAAATAAAAAATATTATGGAAGCCAAAGCACAGCTTCATACTGAAATTCCTGTGTAACTTATGTACACATGAGGCTCCCTAGAGACTTTAGATCTGTGAAATAAGTATCAAATGCTTCTGTCATCAATGATCATCTTGTTTTATCTCAAACAAAACCGGAATTCATAAAATAGAAAAAATAATTTCAAGATGATTCAGAAAATGTCCTGTAGTTATTCTCAATAGTTTCTTTTTCAGTGATAAGTATTTAGTGATCATTTGCCATTGATAGAACAGAGCACAGGAAACTTGGGTTTTCCAGGACAAATAAGATTCTACAAAGAAAGCAGTCCCACATACTATATGCTACATTAGCTTGCCTTTTTCTGCCTCAACAGTTCATGCTGTGAACTTTTAAGCATGTAGTTTGTTGAATCAAATATATGCGCATTTTGAAGAAAGTGTATCTTAAAATTGTTGCTTGTGTTTTGAAGGAAGAATTAATAAGTAAGATTGGAATATGCAAAAGTTCCTCCCTTGAGTATCCTAACCTTCACATGTTAACCACAAATACACATCCATGCATGTATACAAACCAGGATAAAACATGCAATCAATAATTGTGAAAATGGAAATTTGATTGACTTTGATATTTCTGAATTCTTTGACAATGAGTTATTAGTCACTTTCATCTCCTTATGTATTATAAGCCATATATATTTTGAATTAAAAACCTTGTTTACTATTTCATCTTTTTGAAAGACACAATACAAAAGATACTATTTGAAAAATTACTGTAACAGCACAGAAAATATAATAATTCAAATTGAGACTTTCACAAGAAAAAAGGACTTTTGAGATTTCATTCTTTTACTGGTTATTTTCACAAAACACAATTTGGCAACAGTGTCCATGAAACAGAAAATAAGAAAGGTCTTCTCTAGTTTTATACCCAAAATATGATCTACTTTTAGTCGTTTGAAATAACTAAATGTAAAAAATAAGTCTAAGAAAGATGTTTTAACATTGCCTTCCTTCCTTGAACTGTATGTAAAAAAGTAAAATTATGCTATAGCTAGACAGTTCTAAAATGTCCAATTATATAAAAGTACTCACTTTCCTTGATAAAAATGTTTTAAAAGTTGGGTTTTTTATTGCTGTTGCTAAGCTATGAGAGAGCTTCAACATTGATGATGAGTGACTGGCAGCTATCATTTCTCTTTGTTCCTCTCTTGCTTATTTCCAGAGCACATTCAGAAAATGAAGGTACCTCTTTACCATCTGCTGACTCCTGCACCAGTCCTACTAAAATGGATTTATCATATAGCAAGACTGCTAAGCAATGCCTGGAGGAGATATCTGGTAAGTAATCATATTACTGATGAGTTCAAATTTAAGAATGCTTTCAAACCCTCTGTAAACTATTGTATGAAATCATATTTGTATTATGCCTTACCACAAAAATGGATAATTTTCATCTATCTTACACAAACCAAAAATCTAGCCAAATACACTGTCATTGAAACAATTTCAACAAAGAGCCACCACGTAGATCAGGGTAGAACTTCCCCCAAGACTGACATCTTTTTGAACACTAATCGCCAAATCGTACTCCCATGGAGCAACTTAAGTTTATGAGTTATTATCCTCCTGGTTCATAGCTGAGCACTTGAAACACTGTGGCACTGTGGCTCCTCACATCTTCTGCATCAGAGACTTTTTTTTTAAGTATTGGCCAGTTCTGCTGTAGATGATTTATTTGCGACTTTGTAGAAAATATCTATAGTATTCTAACTTGAGATTTGAAGTCAATATATCCATCAATCTAGTTGATTTTACATTTTGAAGAGACTTCTTATTAATAAAGCATCCCTTGGATATATTTAGTAATTGAAAATGAGAATAAAGACCAGGCATTAATTTAAAAATTTTATCGCTAATTTAAACCTTATCCTATCTTTAATTCTATATTATTTAGAATATTTCTACTTGTACTCTCCAAATGTGCAGTATGAAAAGATGCCTTTTGTTTAAGTAAAGAAATATATATGTATATATGCAACTTAAGAGAATGCAACTTAAGAGAGGTTCTTAAGGTTTCCTGTTCTTATTATGTGTCATCAAGTTGGTTTTGACCCATAGCAACCCCAAGCACCACCGAAGGACACACTGCCCAGTCCTGTGGCCTCCTGCCAGTTGTTCCTATGCTTGAGCCTGATGTAGTTACCATGTCAGTTCATTTCCTTGAAAGCCTGCCTCTCTTTTGCTGCCCTTATACCTTAACTCTAAGGAGCACTCTGGCCATACTTTTTCTATGACAGGTCACCGTGTTCTTTTAGCAGGCCCTGGTATTTTCAGGAGTCTTCTCCAACACCTCAATTGAGATGTGTAATTTCTTCTTCAGTCTTATTTATTGTCCATCTTTGGCATACCTATGAGGCAATGGAAAATACCATGGCTTGGGTCAGACACACCTTCATCCTCGAAGTATCATTCTTGCTTTTCAGTGTACTCTAAAGAGATCTTGTGCAGCAGACTTTCCTACTGCTGCTTCCATGAGCATTGATTGTTGATCCAGAAAAGAAAATCCTTGACAACTTCACCCTTTTCTCCATTTATCATCATGTCACCTGTTGGTCCAGTTGTGAGGATTTTGATCTTCTTTACATTGCACTGTAATCCACAGTGAAGGCTACAATCCTTGATCTATATCAGAAAGTGCTACAGGTCATCCTAACTTTCAATGAGCAAGGTTAGGCCACCTGCGTATTGAAGATTGTTAGTAAGACTTTCTTTCGACCGTGATGCCATTTCTTCTTTATATAATTCATCTCTAATTATTTGCTCAGCATACAGATTGAAGAAGTAGAATGGAAGATACAATTCTGATGCTCACCTTTCCAGATTTTAAAACATGCATTATTCCCTTCGGGTTGCACAAGTGTTTCTTGAGGCATGCACAGGTTCTGCATGAGCACAATGAAGTTTTCTGGATCCTCATTCTTCTCCTGGCTGTATATAGGTTTTTTTTTATGATCCACACAGTTAAATGCCATTGCAGTCAATAAACACAGGTAGATATATTTCTAATATCCTCTGATTTCAGCCAAGTTCCATCTGACATCAGCAACGATATCCCTGTCCTAAACGTCCTCTTCTTTTATAAAGTTTGAAACTCTGGCAACTCCCCGTCAATGTACTGCTGTGATTTTTGTGCAATTATCTTCAGCAAAATTGTATTTGTTTTCCCTATGAACGATAAAAATTAAACAAACCTTCATTGTCATTGATTTGATGTTGACTTTTAGGGACCCTTTTAAGATAGCATAGAACCTCCCTTTTGAGTTTCTGTTCTTTCTTTTCTCTCAAGGAATTGTTAGTTGTTTTGAACTACCTACTTTGCAGAGTGTAGACCAAATCGTAACCATAATTCCACCAGGGCTCTGAATGTAAATAATATTGTTCTACAATTTGAACATTTTGTGGGGTCACCTTTCTATGGAGACAAAACTCAACTGAAAGCCGTTCCCTTTGGTTGACCCTGCTGGCATTTGAAATACCAATGTCGTAGCTTCTAACATCACCGCAGCACATAAGCCACCACAGAAAAAGAAAATGACAAGGTATGACTTGTTTTTCCCAGGGTCCAGGTAAGTCTAGGTCCACATGGAAGACATTTCCTGAAATGTTGTTATGCTATTTTCATTTAGTGCCATTGAGTTAGTTCTCACTCATAGGACCCTTGTGCATAACAGAAGGAAACATCACCCCACACCATCCTCATACCTTTAGACTCATGTATAAACCAAGTTTTTCAGCGAATTTTTAATGCAGCTTTTGTTGTGAAATTAGGTGCCTTGACTGATATTCGGGTCAGCTTATACTCCACCATACATGGTAATTATTGCTATATTTGAATTCATTGTTGTAGCCACTCTGTCAATCCATCGTGTGTACTTTTTAATTTGCCTTTACATTACCAAGGATGCTGTCCTTTTCCAGAGACTGGCCTTTTCTAATAACATGCCCCAAGTATGTGAGATGAATTCTCACCATTGTCGTTTCTAAGGAGCAATCTGGATGTGCTTTTTCCAAGATAAATTTGTGCATCCTTTTGGCACTCTGTGGTATTTTCAACATTCATTGCTAGCACCATAATTCAAATGCATTGATTCTTCTTCAGGCTTCTTTATTCAATATTACTTTATATGGACCTATTTTTAATGTATTTCATTGGGAGCACTTGCAACTCTTTTAACAATGCATACATCAATTGTATCAAGTACATTTGTACAGATGTTGCAGAGGCCTACTTTTAAGAGGTATCAACATCTTCTTAGCAAAAGAGTCCCACATGGCACAATGGTTAAAGTGCTCTGCTGCTACCCTAAAGGCTGGCAATTCAAGTCTACCCGCTACTCCACTGGGAAAATATATGTTCCTATCCTTTTGCAAATCACATAGGTGTGCTTCTGAACACCCATGGGAACATTCCACTTTATCCGATAGGTTAAGGAGAGATAGACTGTAAGAACTTTTGTTCGTTTCTAAGTATGTAATTGCCTAAAAATAGAGTTAAGTCTGTTATTCCAACAAATTCTGGCCTAGTCCTTGTGTATTCACAGCTACATCCAATGGGAAAATAAGGTAAAGGAAAACCTGAATGAACAACCAAAGATGTTTTCAATTCAGATATCACTGTCTTAGTCCTAGATCTGCAAGTCTTTCTTTTCAGTCCCTGGTGGGTCAGAAATCCAGCGGTAAAGAAAGTAGGCCCTCTTGGCAGACCTGGCCATCATTATTCCCCCTGCAGCATCCACCAGTGAGTGTTGACCATGACACAAAGCGGGCCAAACTGGCCTTGGAGAAGCTCTATGAGTGGCATCATTGGACACCAGCCGTTTCAGGTGAAGATTACAACCAAGGCCTTGTGCGGGCAAGGGCCAGAAAGAGTTGATGTGAGGATGTAGCTGTGGGTCATACTTGGAGATTCTTCAAAATCCTTGGGAGAAATGTGCCATCTGGCTTTCTCATAGCTCCAGGTAGTTCCATGGTCACAAAACTGCTGCTTCTTTATTGTGACCAGAAAGTTAAAAAACCTAGTATATCCTGCAGAAACATATGCTTCACATACTTGTTTACACATGAATGCATTCAATTAATGTAATTGTGCCCGTAAAATTCCAGAGCTCAGATCTGTAGGAGCATCTGCATGTAGAGAGCTTGACGGGTGTTATTTATATGACTTGCACAAAGGAAACATTGTTTTTCTGAAGTTAATTTATTGTTGAGTATCTCTGATTATACACATAATCTGCATTTTATTTTCTACAGTCTTACTTTATCTACTATCTTATTTTTCTATAATTCCAGCTATTATTTTCATTCAGTTTCTCATGTCTTCTAGAATACTTGACACTGTATAAAGTATGTGCTAATAATTTAAGGGGATTATTAGAAGACATATTTTAGTCATAATAAAATGTTCATATAGAATCATAGATTTGATTGCATGACATGTATAGACATATAATAAAAATGCACATAAATACAGAAGTGAGGCTTATCTAATTATGTTTTTTCCTATGTTCATCTGTTTAAAATTAGCTTACTCTATGGTAATAACAAATAACCCTCAATGCAAAGTTCAGATTGTATACAAGGAGGATAGTGTTTATTTGCTGTTAAAACCCATTCCCATTGATTAAGATAATTGCAAGTCTTCAAATAGAAGTAAAATAATAAAAATTGCTTCAAATATAAAACTCTTCCAAAAGTCATATTAAAAAATACCCCTGGAGCCAAGAGTGTTCTGTGGTGGATCCAATGTCACATGTGAGAGATAGGGACAGCTCAAGAGTGAATCTTATATTTAAGGTGAGCAACAGGAAGAATTACCATGAAGCAAAATGGTAAACATACCATGTAATGAGTTCTTGAGTGGTGAAAATTTGAAGATTAATATCAGAAGTTACATTTTAGGTATAATAAGTTTGAGGTCTCTGTGGACTGACAAAAGAATAAAAAGGTCTTAGAAGAAGTATAACCAGAATTCTCCTTGGAGATAAGGATAGTGAGACCTCGTCTCACATGCTTTGGACGTATTGTCAGGAGAAACCAGTTCTTGGAAAGACATTAGGCTTGGGAACACAGAAGTGCAATGTAATAGAAGAAGGCCCTTGAGAAGAGGGATTGATATGGTGGTTGGAAGAATGAGACTTGACACACTTATAATTGTGAAGATGGGACAGGACTAGGCAGTGTGTCCTTCTGTTAGACACAGAGATGAGGATAGAGAAAGAGATTTGTGAGCCATCTGTATACAGATGGAATTTAAAAATATAAGATTCTGTTACTGAAGGAGCATATATAGGTAGAGGAGTCTAGCAATTATGATCTTGATCAATTCCGTTATAAGACATCAGGGAGATGAGGATTAACTAGTAAAAAGAAAATGAAAAGGAGTACATGTTAAGATTAAAGGAAAATAAAGGAATGTGATATGCTGGGAACCGAGGAATAAAGTCTCCCAGGAGAGAACCCATGCTACTGAGGGATAAAATAAGGAGAAGAATGTGACCTTGAATTTGCCCCTAAAGACAGACATCACTAGTTATTTAAGAAAGCCATTCAGTGGAGGGAGAGAGAGCTGAAGGCCTAATAGGAGTAGGCTTATCAGAGATGAGAGGAATTAGTGACAGTGATTGAAGACTATTCTTTGGAGGCATGTGCTATACCGAGGAAGAGATAACTTTGGACAGAACTTGAAAGACAATTTGAGGTCTTAAGGGAAGAGTGTTTTGCCTTCATTATTTCTATCCAGGCTGCCTATGCTAAAATTTTTTGCTTCGAGTTTTCTCTGATAAGGAAACACCAATTTGGGCCTCACTTTACCAGTTTTCTCTCTTATCAGAGATTTTTGTCTCCGTTCTGTGCTCACTTTGAACAACTTTCTGTTTTCCCACAACTAATTGTACAGAAATCTACATATTTGTACAGAAATAATCTTGTAGCTAGAGGGGGAACAATACTGTACACTTTGAACCAGGGATACTCATGCTGTTTGAACCTAAGTATGGCACACACACACCCCCACCCCCAGTGACAGATATCCACTCTGCTGGCAGGAAAGCAAACGCACCATCCTCTCTATCACCCTTCTACTTCCTTCCAGTTTCCATGCAGTACTTCCCACCAGTTTACCTTTGTAAGCCCCAGACTCAGGGTCCTCTTCATTCTCTCACCCATGGTTCACTGGTACACATGGCATACATGTAAATGACTGAAGACCTCCCACACTTGGACAGGAGAACCTTGATATCGATATTCCTTATATCAACATCCCGATTACTATAAATAATGAACTATGACAAGGCTTTTGAGCAGCATAAGTCTTTGCTCTATTTCAAAGAGCCCTGCACCGTTCCATCTGACTCATTTCCCTCAGTACCTTGCAAAGCCAGGGAAAGCTGACCTTCTAACTAGAGAAGAGAGTGATCAGAGAAAAGGCAGAGTGAATGGAGAGAAACTCTGTAAAGGTTTGTAAAGGTCCTTCCAGTCTTTTTTCAGTGACGTGAACAACCAAATCATCAGTTAAGGAAAAAGAAGTGTGATGTCATAGGGTAGATTTGAGAAGAAAGGAGAGGTGTAGAATTGCCTTTTAAGATGTTGAAAAATTAAGTAGATCAGAGTTTTACTTTTAAAAACTCCTTGTGGGGATTGCATTAAGTATTCCCTTGAGGTTTGTGGTCATTAATTTAAGGTGAGTCACATCAATATTTGGTGTGTTTTGCTCTGTGGCCACTAATCACAGGTGAGAAATTGATGAAAAGAACAATATTATCAGGTCTGTGACTTGATCTAATGAGTACAATGTGGGAGAGAGGTGCAAGGGAATCACAGTTATAAGCAAACAGAAAATTGTATTGGGAGCAGAGGAGTTCCTCTGCCTGACTGAAGAAGAAAATGCAGGCTGTGGCGATGACCAGTAAATCTGTTGGGCTTCCCTCCACACGTTCAGCAGTTCAAACCCACTAACTTCTCTGTGGGAGAAACATGAGGTTTCCCACTCCTGTAAATAGTCACAGCCTTGGGAAATCACAGGAACAGCACTGCCTTGTCCTATAGGGTAGAAAAAGCCATCGCGTTCCACTGACAAAATGCACGGAACAAGTCTGTCACAGCAGACCTCTTTAAAGTGATAAAGGGCAGAGAGATCTCTTTGAGGAAGAAGGCATGCCTGACGCAAGCCATGACATCTCCAACTGCCTCGTGTACAAGTAATAGCTGGACAGTGACCGTTTTTGTCATCAGGTGCCACTGAGTCCCTTTCAAACTTATGTACAATAGACAGAAGCGCTGCCCTCTCCTGCACCAGTCTCACCATTGATCCCAGACTGAAAGCCATTGTTGCAGCCACTATGTCCATCCATCTTATTGAAATCCTTCTTCTTTTACCACCTTTGTACTTTACAAAGCTTGATGTCCTTCTCCAGGGACTGGTGAACAATGAATAAGGGAGACCAAAGAAGAATATATACTGCTGGATTATGGCGATAATGAAAACTCTTGAATTTACCATGAACTACAAAAAGAATGAACACATTTGTCTTGGAAGGGTTACCATCAGAATATTCCTAAAAGTGAGCACGGTGAGACTTCATCTTATGTATTCAGGTCGTGCTATAAGGAGTGGCCAGTCCCTGGAGAACAACACCATAGTTGGTGATGTGATTTGAGAGATCCACAAAGTAGAGGAAGACCTTCAATGAGATGAACTGATACCATGGCTATAACAACGGGTTCAAATATAGGAATGACTGTTAACCGTCATAAAGTTAAGCCTCCTATGAGCTTTCCATTTTAATGATGACTTCTCTGTTTTAAGTCTCTGTTACCACTCCTTTGATGACTCTTGCCATAGTTTTCCTTCTGTTTCTTACTTCTGCTATATGTACTACATTTGAGCTACTAGAGAAACCACAAACCACACAAGCATACACTCTTGAGTTTATTGATGAATGCTCATTTAGGTAGACCCATCAGATATTCTCTGAAAGATAATATGAGAAGTGGGGAGAGAAATGCTGGAGGAATTGGACAAAATGAATCATGTTTCTGCCCTGCTGTTGTAAATCTAGTCATTTATTCCTCAAGTTCCTTATCTTTGAGGTGACGCTACTTTTTACCCTGTAGTTCAAGTGAAGTTGCCATAAGTGCATCCAACCACAATCTCCTATTTCCTTGACTTCAGTGAAATCTCTCCCAATGCATTTCCACAAGCAGGTTTTCAAATCAAGCTCAGAAATTTTCCTGAGACCGTTGCAAAAGGAAAGTTTTCTCTTTTTCACTTGACCTGAAGTTAATAAAACGAATGCTTGAAGCTACCGGCAGCTATTTTCAGCCTCAATTGAAACAGAGGGAAAAGAGAGCCTGGAATAGGAGAAACTCACCCCCAAGATCATTGTAGGAAATACCTGAACTTAACAAGCTCTGTGTGAAACTATACCTTCCCTATGCTCTCCACTTTTGAATTTTTGTACTATGGGAAATCAGACTCTCTTTTGTGTGTGAACAATGTGAAAAAATGTCCCCTGCTCACATAACCCTCAAATCCATCACATGTAAAGATCTGAGCTACTGCTAAAGAACAAAGATGAATGTTTCATATTGCAAAGCCAGTTTGTTAGGGGTTCACTTAGTTGAAAAACCTGGTTGTTTAAAATTTCACCATGCAGTATTTCACATGAAGTTACAAACATTTCTATGTGACTAACTGCTTGGACTAGTTTAAAATGTAGTGCAGTTTAAACTAGTTAAAGTGTGAAGATACACACCAGACACACTCACCAAGATGGCATACTGGAAAAGTGTATGACCTTTGCAATTTATAGATTTACCCAAAAATTTTTATGCAGATCATTCAATTCTCCTTTTACATTATGTTCATAGGGAGAAACCCTAGTGATATTTCCCAGAGATGATAATGGTGGTGCTCTTCTAGTAATTATCACAATCAGATGTAATTTATTATATAGCTCAACTTATACTAAGTATAATTGAGCTTCTTCTTCCTAGCCTAATATCTATGATTATGCATGATATCAAGCTTGAAAGATCATAGGCTTTTGAGGGTGAAGTTTTACTGTCTTGGCTGGTATTGATGTCACATTAGCAGACAAAAGATTAGCCGCAGACCACCTCCTCCCATCAAGAAGTCAGACATTCTCCCAAATGTGAAGTGAATTCATTCTCTCCACCCCCTTTATCTCAGGTATAATTCAACAAAGCAGTAGAGACTTTTTTATCCAACTTAGGATTATCTTTGCCCACTTTTTTGTGCACAAAACATCTCCCAACATATATAACATTTGTTTAATGTACTTTTTAACCTTTACCCAGAATTCATATTCAACAAGAAAATGTCAATAGATGTTATCCTGATTCAGTATCAGTAAAGCTGGCATTTAGTTTGTAAAAATCACAGTATTAAAATGATAAAATAAATCAGAAAGTAAGTTTGAAGTCTGCTTTGGATTAATCAGCATTTGAGGCTACTGGCTATATAGGTGGAATTTTTTTTATTTTATTTTGTGTTGTTTTACTTACCAGGTTTTGTATTAAATAGTGGGAAATACCTAGTGTTTAAGATCTTTGTCAATAAACACATTGCTTTTTTCTTCAAAATTTATAAAAATCTAGAAACTAAACTCCAGATAAGTGAAGCCAGTTATTTTCCTAGCTATGTGTAGGTGCCCCAGAGTCAGATCTGATCTTTAATGACCCCGTGTACAGCAGAAGCAAACACTGCCGGGTACTGTGCCACACTCACAGTTGTTCTTGTGTCTGAGCACACTGTCCCATCCATCTAGTCAAGGATCGTCCTCTTTTTCACTGCCCCTCTAGTGGATGAGAACAATGTCTTTCTGCAGGGACAGTCTCTCCTGTTACCATGTCCAAAGTACAGAAGACTGTATCTCACTCGACTTGCTTCTGAAGAGCGTTCTTGTGTACTGCTTCCAAGGCAGTTTCGTTTATTTGGAGGGCAGTCCATAGTACTTTCAATATTTTGCCAGCGCCCTAATTTAAATGCATTGACTTTTCTTTGGTCTTTCTTATTCAATGTCCAGATTTTACATGAATATTACACGATTTAAAGTAACCTGGCTTGTGTCAGGTGAATATCAGTCTCCCAAAGGAACTTCCCTTCTTTTCAGTAAATTAAAGAAGTTTTTTGCAGCTGACTTACCCATTACAGCATGTTTGAGGTTTCGACTGCTGCTTCTATGAGCATTGATTGTGGGTTCAAGCAAAATGAAATCCTTGACAACTTCCATCTTTTCTCTCTGTAGAATAATATTATCTTTAGTCCAATTGTGAGGATCTTTTTTTTCTTTACATTGATTTGCAAAGTGGAGGCTGCAGTCCTTGATCTTCATCAGTAAATGCTCCAGGTCCTCCTCATTCTCTGCAAGTGAGCTTGTATCCTCTGCATATCACAGCTGTACGTAAGCCTTCCTCCAACCCTGATGCTGCATTCTTCTTCATATACCATGTTCTTACCTTCTTTAACTCATGCAGTATTCCTTTGTTCTATTTTCACAACTGCCTCTTGATCCATGAACAAGTTCTGTTGGACACAATGAAGTGTTGTAGAACTATCAGTCTTCTCAGGGAGATCCACACAGCTTAATACCTTGGCGTTGTCAATAAAACATAAATAGACATATTTCTCATAGATCTGCTTTGAGAAAGATCCCTCTTATATCTGCAGTTACATCCCATAAATTTTCTTCAGAATCCAGCTTCCATGTCTGCCAGCTCCCTGTCAGTGTACTACTACAACTGTCATTGGATGATCTTCAGCAAAACTTTATTTGCATGGGCTATTAATGATCTGTTATGTACTTTGAACTTTCTGTTGGTCCACCTCTATTTCGAATGGATACAAACATGGATCTTTTCCTGTCAATTGACCAGGAGCTGTCTTCTACATTTTTGGTGTAGACAAGTGAGCATTTCCTGTACTCCTTCGGATTGTTGAAACATTTTCATTCCTGGAGTTTTGCTTTTGGCTAATACCTCCAGTTCAACTTTGACTTTCTTCTGTAGCATTGGTTCATGGTCATATGCTATGCTTTGAAACGGTTGCTTATCTACTAGATCTTTTGGGTACAGTGACTTTGAGTAGTCTTTCCATCTTCATGCTGATGCTACCTGCATTGGTCAGCATTTTTACTATAGAACTTTCAACATCGAAACTCAAGACCTGAGTTTTTCCTTGCGTTCTTTTAGTTTATGATATGCTGAATGTGTCCTGTTGAATTTTCTTACTCTAGATATTTGTATATCCCATTATCATATTGTGCCTTGTTGTAAGTTGCCCTTTGAAGTTTTCTATTCAGGTCTTGGACTTCATAATTTCTTCCATTTGCCTAGCTATTCTGGAACTAAGTTTCAGAGTTCTCTCTGATAGCCACTTTCATCTTTTCTTAGATACTTGACAATCATCTGTGTAAAAGAACTCAGAACATTCCTTTTGCTAACATTAAAGTAGTCATCGTTCTTCAAGGTTTTAGCAAAATTCGTGTGATTCATAATTTGAGTATTGATTGGACTGATTTATATCCTTGCCAATGATGGTTTCTCCTCCACTTAGCCAGAATACATATGTATTTGTGAACACTTAAGTTAAGGATACATCCATATAAGGGCACTTCATAAAGTTTCTAGAAAAATTCCATCATCTTTCAAGTCCAGTATTCTACAAGCAAGTAAAGTTCGCTGTCACCAATGCTGCACTAACTCAGTTCTTGGATACTGTTCACACGAAGAACTAATATAGTTCCAAGGGCAAAGCTATCATAACTATAAATTGACAGTAGTATAATCCGAAAAAAAAGATGCCAACAAGATCATTTAATGTTTCCCCTGTGAAAGTACTTGTTTAAAATATATACAATTTATCTATAGCCACTCTTTACTCACTCCCAAGTTGACCTACCACTTACTTGTCTTGTTCTTATAAAAATAACTATATTTCATTGGGCTGGGCCATATGATGTGTTTCCTTAGTCAATGAAATATGTGTAGAAAACCTCATGAGATCACTCCTGAGATAAAGCTCTAAGCCCATTGCTTGATGATAGGAAAGTGGTCCCTAAACTGAGGATCTGGAAGAGAGGAGTACAGAAGTTCAAAGGCATAAATCTAATTTTCTGTATCTTTGGTGTGTTTTGTTTTGATAACTTTGGGATTTATTCATAATTCAGGGTATCTCAGAGGTGTTGTTTCAATAGAGATCACCCTCTTGAAACTGTGTTTTATGCTTCTTTGTTTTTCCAGTATATGAAACTCAGGATTGATGAATCTAGTGGGGAAAAAGTAGAATAAGGTGTTCGAGGGGAAGAGGGTACAGTGGTGTGTGTTTGTGTGTGTGTGTGTGTGTGTGTGTAAAGAAAGATGGTGTCAAGCAGTCTATGTAGTAAAAGAATGATTGGAGACTATGGTAGCAATTATACAATCCTACTTTTTGTGATCAAAATATGGAATGACATGTTATATTTATTAAATCCTGACTAATTTTTTAAAAGCCACTTTTGACTTTCTCGTCTCTGTTCTTCTGTCCCAACACTATCAATTCCCAGAGTGAGGCTGCTCTTTCTTCCTGGATCTGTGTCAGAGCTGCAACCAAATCAAAGTGAAAAATACTATAAATAATTGTACATGTTTGACTTTATAAGCTACTGGCATTTTAAAATTATTTGTAAATGTAACAATTTAATCTAAGCCATGATTTTCAACCTTTACACTCTTTACAGTGTGGGTCACGTCATGGTTTTTGTTCAGGGAGCTGTCCTGTGTATTTGAAATCCCTTGATGTCACCAAAGTTAATCTCATTACAAACCACTCTCAGGTCAGAACCGTGCTGGAACCCCTTTGGAAGCAGAACTTCAACCCAGTTCAACATTTTAGTCATAGTTAAAGACCAAACTCACAGTGACCCAATTAGACAGAGGAGAATGACGCCTTTGGGTTTCCAAAACTTTCTGTCTTTTTAGGAGTAGACAGCCTCATCTTTCATTACAACAGCAGCAGGGGGTTTAGTGTTTAGTAGCTTGATGCATAACTCTCTACAGCAATTCATAGTCTACAGTAAGGATATATATATATCTATCTCATTATCTATATCTAGCTTTATATGTGTTCTTGCCTTTAGTAATCCTCAAAGTAGAGTCCCGGAAGCAGCAAAAAGAGGCATGTCTTGCCAGTGATGGCAGTGAGTTTGCTACATATATGTTATGTAGCTACCAAATCTCGTGTGGCAGATTTTGCCCTCAGCAGAAAATAGGCAGTGGTGTCCAGCTCAAAGGTGGTGGCCACCCCCACCATCACAGGCCCTTGCCTCCTGGGGTCAAAATCTGAAACACAAAGATTTGGTTGCTATGCAACACATATGTGCCCTTGTTTCCAGGGACCATGTCAGAACCATTTCTACCTAACTACCTACAAGTCCTGTGTAGCAGATAAGCTTGACAATCTGAGTCCAAAAGTTTACAAAGTTGAAAACCCCAGGGAACACTTCTAGTCCACGCACATGGGGACATCATGAATCTGAATCTATTTGATGTTAAAAAAAATAACAGTATATTGTAGAATACTAAGCAATAGCCTCTGTGTTTAACCACTAGATGCCAGTAACACCCTGTTCGTAATTGTAGAAGTGCAAATTCTCTCTAATGTCTCCTGGGGTAAGGATATGTCTATCTATCTCCATAGATGTGTCTATCTCTATAGAGATGAAATAGAGATGTCTCTATAGAGATATCTATAGAGATAGATAGATGATGATGATGATAGATAGATAGATAAAAAGACAGATATGTTCTTGATCAGAGTCATTCTCAAAAAGTAGAGTCCCAGAGGTAGCAAAATGTCATTGCCTGCTAAAATTTTTTGGAGATCTACAGCATCAGAAGAGATGGGGTAAGGTCAAGCAATATATATTTTAATATACCTTTCATATTACTCAGAACAAAGGAGCTGTTGGGCTGAGCTGTTGGTCTAGTATATAAATACTGTAGAATCCCAGACTTGGACGCTAATCCATTCTCAAAGGAACATCGGCATGTGACGCAGTTGAATTGTGAATCAATCTCCCATAAGAAATAACAGAACGGGTTAATCCATTCTCTACCACCAAATTTTTACCCTAACCTTGCCTTTTTATGGAAAACATTACACAGGAATTTCAAAGTAAATAAGTTCTGAGTTAAAAAATATAATTTAAATAAGAAACACAACACTGAAAAAGTTTTTAATAACTATAGGATGGTCCATTCCTTGAGCTTGATGAGGACTTGGATCTGTGGACATGGATGTAGAGAGGAGGAATGGGGAGAGAGTCATTGTTTGGACGGGGAATTCCCTTCCATAAAATCAACTGGTAGCTGCTTTTCAGGAGTTGTTGTTATTGTTGTTTCCCCACCCCCCTTCTTTGCTTCTTCAGTAAGACTTGTCTGACTTTCTCTAAAAAAAAAAAAAAAGTCAGTCTAAGGTGGTCTGCTATTGGCGTTTTCTGATGCTGTCAAATACTAGAGTTTTACCGTACCCATTTATACAGGGTAATTCTTGATTTCATTCCTTGATGCCTACCTAGGTCAAGCATTTTCAGTTAGAACATTAGAGTTCCCTTTTGGGAAATTTGTAAGACTTTAGAGTACTACACACCCATACATTAATGTAATGCATGTCACATAAATCCAATGATTCACTGGACTGCAGTAATTCAACCTAAAGGTAAACAGAGAAAAATCTGTTCTTAAAAGTCTAAAGAGAATGCTCCTTTTGATCTTTTAAAAATTACTTTACCAAATGATTTATTTTCTTCTCATGTCACTTCTTTTCTGATTCAAGTGAATACCTTTATTTCACTTCAGACAATGTGTTTCTTCTTAAGGATAAAGACATAGGCATGATTATTTGTAGTTCACAGGTTTGTTCATTGCAAAAATCATAGCTGTTCATCTTGATTCCCCCGATATACCTATAAAATGGGTATAGATAATATCTACCTGGAGGTGGGAGAATTAAGCAATAGTCAAATACAATGTGATCATCATAGATAAAGGTATAGGCAATACATATTTTAATTTTGGTATATTTAATTATGAATATTTAAAAGTTCAACCTTCCCCTTATGTGAGAGATGAAAAATCAAAATTAATTTTACCATATTAACTCTGAGACTGATGAGAATATATGTATCAACTTAAATGACAGTATAATATTTCTCTATATATTTCCATTTCCCCCTTTCATTCATTAAAAAGGGGAAATTTGTGGAATTAGAATTCTAAAAATGTTTTATTTAATGCTTAACTCCTTAATGTCACTGGTGCATATGATGTGTGTCATAACTGATACTTGTTCTCAAAGTTTTTCTGAAATCAAAATTTTAATGTGGTGGCTTAGTGAACTTTATTTTTTGGAATTATCAAAATATTAAAAATCAAGATATTACCATGCTGTGATGGGTCTGTCCAGGAGATTTAGAAAAAGGCTCAGTCTCAAGCTGGTTATTGTGTATTTTGTGTTCTCAGTGACATCATTGCATATTGCCCATCAACTTCTCATTGTATGATATGAGCAAACAGCATATTAGCTGCCCCCAACCCCTCCCCCCACTTTGTAGAGTAAGGCAGGAAGGAATCTGGACTATTATTGTCATAAGGATTTCCTGAATCTAGCTTCAGCATCAAAAACACTTGTATTCTTTATCTAAAAGGTGAAGTGTTCCCCTTTAAAGTGTTAACTATCAGCGGGCGGAGGGCGTCACACCCCAATTTTTCCGATCCTTCACACTCTTGAATTTGATGTGTGCCTTTCCAGCACAAAACCCAACACCCAGAAGGCCAATCTGCCTGCTGGAGGCGCGGGCAGCCCTGGAGAATTTGCGCCTGTGGTTCCTCGGGGAGGGAGTGTGGGCACGTGAGAGGGAGGGAGGCTGTTCGGCGGCGGAGCCGGTGCCGGGCGCGAGGTCCATGTGCCCAGGGCTCCCGGCGCACCGTCTCCTTCCGGCGGAGCTTGGAAACCTGTGGCTTGCTCGACCGGACAGCGGCGCGGGCGGCGGCGCCTGTGTTGTCATCGAGCCGCGTGTTTGCTGCCATGGCAGCCCGCGGCGGCACCCGCTGCCGCAGCCCGAGCGAGCGCGCCATCTGAGCATGCAGGTGGAGCACGCAGGGGCGGGCGGCGGCGCGCGCCCGGCCGGGCTTCCCGGCTTCCTGCCTGCTCCCCTGCGGCTCTGCTGGCCAGGCTGGCCTGCCGCACCGTGGCACCGTGGTCATGCAGCTGGAGGAGGCTGCCGGCTCGGATCCATCAAGGGTTCGTCGGGGGAGATTTTGGGAAAAGCCAGAGCCACCCGTGGAGCGTCCCCGCCTCTCCTCTGAGAAGCCAGAAGGCGTAGAGGAGGGAAATGTGCACCCGTCGACCTACTGAGACGCGCGATTGGAGGAAACGGGGCCCACCGAGGTGCCTTGCTGCTGCGTTACTTTACAGCTGGAGCAGCATCTGCCGGCAACTCTTGTGGGCTTCTCCAGCAAGCGCGATGTGCGTAAGTCCTGCTGCTGAGAGGCATGATGCCGGAGCTCACGTGGGGACCGTTTTACGCACGGTCTCTGCAGAATCTTAAGTGACTGTTGGGGGCTGGCCTCTTCCTGCTTTGCTTGTGTTAGTTAAAACTAAGGCGGGGCGGGGGTGACAGCTGTCAAGTCCAAGATGACCCTATGATGCCCAGTTGACAAGGTGAAGCCCCTAGAAGAGCCATGCAGCGCCCTGCTGAACTCTCGGTGTTCAGAGGCAAAGACGTCAGGCGAAAAGGAGCTGCCTTGCAAAAGCAGAAGTCCCTGACCAACCTCAGCCTCGCCAGCGAGGCGGAGCGCAGACCTACTGTGCGCATCTCCAACTGGTTTGGAAATGCCGCCAAGGCCAGCCCGAGAGAACCGCGCGAGGAAGCCCGCCGCTCGCTGTCCAGGTTTCTCTCCAGGTCTGTGCAATCGCTGTCCCACACCAGCAGCCCCCGGGCCTGGAGCCCTGTGCCCCTGGGCGGCAGCCGGTCGGGCCTGGAGGGCTCCGAGGAGTGGTCTGCAAGAAAAGGAATGGGCCGTGAGAGTGATGAAGAGAGCAGGTCCGAAGATGAGACTGCGTCCTCCAAGCTAAGCAGCACCAGCAGGAGCTGGGCCGAAGAGGAGGGAGAAAGCTGCCTGCGGGAAGGGACCGCTCATCTAGACGAGGATGTCATCCTGACCATGCTAGAGGATCTGGAACAAGCACTGTACACGGACTTACTGGGTGAGTCCTCTTTGCTTCTCCACACGTGGAGGGCATTTTAAGAAGTGGCATATTTATATGAGGTAAATGTCTTCCATTGTACCCATTTTGTTGTTTTTTTCTTTAAATGATCAGCCCTGTAAAACTGAATTCATGGAAGAACCCCTGGGCCTCATTCCCTGTACACATTAGATGCAGCAATGATACTGGTGTTTTAAAACTCCAAACATTTTTTTAGAACTGAATCATTGATGGAGGTGATTTGTTCAACTCCCCTGACAAATATGGAATGAACATTGAAGGACGTAGTGGATGGCTTTTCTGTATATTGGACTTGCCTTGCTTTTTGGTTGGTACTAGGATCAGCAGAGGACCAGGAGACGGTGTCTAGCACTACTCTCTGAAATGCAGCCCTCTGTTCTACTCTATTAAGGTGTTTGAAATTTTTTTAAGAAGTACTTCGGAGTTTGAAAACTTTACTGTTTAAACTACTGGATAGGTCTGTGATCTGTTTGCGTACTTTACTTAGCAAACCTTCAGGATGATATAGTAAGTGTTGGTAGCTTCTGATCCAATCTTACTAGATAAAGCTTGAAGAGATATGAATTCAGAGCTTTGTAATAACATTTGAGTTGCCATCATCTGCCTAAGCAGATAAAATGAATTCATATTCTTATCTGTAATTTCAATTTCTCATGAAAGCATATTTGTATGATGTGGTCTCATCTTCAAAAATAGATAATGATTGCAGCATTGGCCATATCATATGTCTGTGTGTGTCCATAGAGGTCTCTTCAAGGTGCTATAAATTCAAATGACTTAAACTTAGTCAGGGATCTCTCAAGTTTCTTATTCATAAAGGAGATACTGGATATGTCTATTTTCTGTTTTTGTGGGGATTCCCTTGTTATACAGTGTTTCGTGAGTTCTTTCTGGAATCTTAGTAAATCAGCTTTAGAAGAAGAGAGCTCAGAGGGACAACAGAGGCAGACATTGCTCAATTTTTCATGTCAGTTTGGCTTTCGAAGAGTAATCTTTCTACAGTTGTTGGGATGGTGATGCTGAATCTGAATGCACCAGGTGCTCAGTCACCAAAGATTCCCTCCTTCACCATTGTGTGGTTCCAGTGATAAAGAGCCTTTCAGGGAGCTCTGTGCAGTTCAAAGGCAAGAGAAAGAGTGATGATACTAATGAATCTTTCCCTCATTTTCTTTTGATCCTCTGCAATGATGGAATCATATAATGTTCATCTTTTGCCTTTAACACAGTGGAATTCATCTTGCTCCATGTACCACTGGTGTAAGCATTTTCAAAGCTATGAACAGTGCCCAATCCCCGGACAGTGTCTGCCGATTGTTCTGTTAAATTATAGAATGCTGAGGGCTAGTGTACATATGACACACGTCTTTTTGTACATAAATAGCTTGAACATTACTGTCAGAGGGTCGCCCCTCAATAGAAATCTGTGTGTGTCATGCCTTTTAAATTGTCTGCTTATTGTAGTCAGATGATTACTCACTTTAAGAGGCTCTCTCTCTTTCTTGCTCTCTCGCTCTCTCTCTCTCTCTCCAGCATTTGAAAATGCAAAAGAGAAAGCAAGAGGAAGGGTCTATTCAAATAGCTCCGACATGAATAGCCATAGCTCATAATAATGAAGCATCATCATATAATTCCCTCAGCAGTGCTGCAGGTTAAATGATCTAGGGGAGAGAGGCAAGCACATGCCGCACAGGAGAACAGGATCCCTGCCATGTGTTTGACTCAGTTCTACTTCTTACTCAAAATGGCCTCTTCCAAGTGAGTTTCAGGCAGCACTCCTTGACTTCACCTCTTTACTCTGGGATAGTTTAATAATTCAGATAGAGTAGGGGCTTTATCTAAGTATATAGGAGAGTATTTAAAAATTGTTGGCAATATTTTTACTTTTATTTTCCCAAAGCAGCTGGATAATCTCAGTCATCTAAAAGGAAAAAGTTGTGATCATCCACAAAATCAAAGTATTTTCTCAAAACGAATCAGGCAGCTTTACTGTAGAGAATGCCCTGGCAATGCAGATGTTGTGTGGAAGATAATTTTTTATGAATTAAGTTCACACATACAGTATCCTATTAAAAATAATAATGCTGGGAGAGTTCATGATAATGTGTAATGTTGATTATATTGACTAAGATCTAAAATGTAGGTGGGCCACACAGCTTGTCTATCTGCCTAAAGGGAAGACCTTACAAGCAATGAGAAAGTCATGTGCACAATATTAAAAATTCTAGTGAATTTCAGAATACACTGCTACAGAAAATGTAAGGAAACATCTACCCTTGCTTCTGACACATAGGAAGCCGCCTATAGGAATAGTAATTGATTTTTAAATCATATAAATGAGAGGCAATAATACATTTTATGATCAAATAAATTTTTCAAATGCATTCTCAAGCTAGCTTTTATTTGTTAGTAAGTATTGCATTGTATTTGTGCTTTTTTAGTTGGTCTTTTTCATTACTTCTCCCCCTACCTCCAAGAAAAAGCCTTCAGATACCATGCGCATACAAAGGTACATGTTCTTCCGACTGGAAGATCCTGAGGGGCTTTGTGCAGTTTTACCTTGCCTTTCACGGGTCATTGAAAACATTTAATGTAATAATTTTGAGGTAGTTATCACCGTTTATAACATGATGAAGCAGCAAATGTGTTTTGCTCAAGAAGTTTGGGGAGGGGCCAGGAGCATTTATTTGGCATGGTTGGTGCCTTCTTCTGCGTGGATGCTATAGTGAGAAAATCAAGGAGTTAGGGAGGTAAGGTTCTGAAATATGAGGGAAAAGATAAAAATGGACAGTGATTCAAACGGGGGAAATCTACTAAGCTACAACTTCGAGTGGATTGCATGAAAGGAATTCAAAGGTGACAAAATAAATGTGAAATGATATATATTGGGTCTAATTGAACATACAATGTTCTTAAAGTTAATACAAAGCAAAGATACTGAAAATCATTAAGTGCCACGAATACTATGCCAGTTGGTAAGTGTTGGTGATACCATTTGAGTAACTCTCCAATGCCCTCCCAGAGGAGAAGAAATCAGGGAGAATATGTGTGTTCTAAGAACTTGAATAAAGCGCCCTGTCTTTCTGCCATCTCCAACAAAGTTTCTCCCACTATGTCTCTTCTCTCTCTCTCTCTCTCTCTCTCTCTCTCTCTCTCTCTCTCTCTCTCTCTCTCTCTCTCTCTCTCTCTCTCACCTTCTTTTCTATCGGAACTCTCTTACCCTAGAACCTGCGTCTATCATTTATCCAATCTTATCTCCTTCTTTACCACTCTGAGTCTCAGTAAAATTGCTTCACCTCTGTTCCCATCCGGCTTTCATGCTAGAGCTTTACGACAGCCCAACACTGTCCCTACAAAGCTCTCCCCTGTCTTCAGAGTTCTACCAGATGGTTTGGAAGTGGAAGGCATGGTTCATTCTAGTCATTTCTCAAATAAACATTCTTACATTTATGTCTGAGGAGAAAGAGAAGCAGCATTCCCAGGGAGAAGATGGTGAGTCTAAAGAGTTTTTTTTTAATCAGAGCTATAAGAGAAGGTCTACAAAAATGGGCGGAGGAATCGGAACGTCAGCAGTGGACTCGGCACGGAAACAGTTGGGAGGATGACTCAGGCGTGGGCACAGGCCCAGGCAGTGTGCAGTGCCATTGTGTACAGGGTCCCTATGGGTCTGAACCTACTTGATGGCATGTAACACCACAAACATGAAACAGAGAGTGCATGCTTAAGTTAACATACACAAAGGTAAAGCTGTGTGCATGAGGGCCAGCAATGCATTTTTCTTTTTAAAAAAATATATTTTGCAGGCTGAGCCCTGGTGGCGCAGTGGTTATGCGTGGGACTGCGGCCCACTGGGATGGAGGTTCAATTCCAGCAGCGGCTCCACAGGAGCAAAGGCTGGGCCTCCTACTCCCACCACCAGAGGGCACTGATGCCCAAAAAAAACAGAACAAAACAAAACAAAATATTTTGCCTTACAACATTTTTAATATTTTCTATGTTTGAAGTAAGAATACTATGATTAAGCATATTTTAATTGGTCAAAGAGTCCGTACGTTACTAGGAAGAGATTGGTAGATTAGCAACTATTCAGGTTAAAGATTGAGTAAACAAAGTAGTAATCCTTGCAGAAGAACCCCACCCTTCCCCCCCCAAAAATTAGTAGTAATGACTACTTTTAGTCGTCATTTAGTATTTGACATTTACTAATCTTTTAGTATTTGAGTGGCTACCACTGTAAAAATGATGTAACGTTAGTTTCAGAGACTAAATGGGGCCACAAAGTGAAGTTAAGTCAAATCATTCATCCTGAGAAATGTTTTCAAAGCACTGTCTGCTATCGGAAGGACTGTCTAGAGAAGGGCAGGTCTCCCATTTGGGGAGGTTTGTGGGCATGAGCAAATGGTGTGTGGTGTCAATGAGTTTATTGAGTGGCTGAGAGGTAAGCTAAGATAATCTCTCTAAACCTCACCAATTCTATGACTATAAGTGTTAAATGGCTACCTCCTGAGCCCAGGGTGAAAGGAATGCAAATGTGCCTTCTCCACTCTCTTCTCCTGCCCTTATTGCTGTCCAGACTCACCAGCCTAGCCTTGCTCCAGGAACCAGGACACTTATGGACATAAGTGTTGTCATGAAGGGAGCCAAGTTTCAGTGGCATTTCTGTCCACAAATGATAGGTGATGACTTTGTAGGGCCAGCATTTGCTGTGTGGTATATTTCATGTGTCTCGTAGACAAATGTTGGCTTTAGAGACCTTGGATTGTACATGAACTCTACTACCAAACTGGGGAGTTTCTGTTCCCATAATATAGAATCATTAAGAAATAAAGTCCCTGATATAAATCTTGATTCTTGAGTGTAAGAAAATAATACATTTTTAAAGCTCTTGCTTCTATAAAACAATGACTTTCCTCTTATTTCCCAGAGTCCCAGTGTATATTTGCTATATAAGACTAACTTGGGTCTGAGCCCTGGTGGCATCAGTGTTTGAGTATGGGACTGCGGCCCGTGGGCTTGGCGGTTCAAACCCAGCAGTGGCTCTCAGGAACTGCTCTGGGTAGCGCCCACGACCACCAGAGGCAGTGATGCCAGAAAGAAAGACTAATTCAACTACTTCAAATATGCTTAGAAAAAGATAAGTATTGAAAGAATTAGAATTCAATTTATTTCAGATTAAACTCAGTAGCATAGAATAGTGTACAGTATATTAAGTACCTATTTCAATTATACCACATTTAAGAAGATCATAAATCTATAAATTATGATCGCAAAATAATTGCGTGATGTTACATTTGATTCTTATCACATTTATTTGAAAAAATAATTATAATTTTTAAATGATTAATTATTTGGAATTTTCTCCCTATCTTCTTATTTACACAGAGGATACTTTATTATCTATATTTGGGGGGTTAGTGTTTAGATAAGCATTATCTTGAAGATATGAAATGACATGAATCACTAATTTAGGCCTATATAAACGTATAGATGTCTATTCACTGCTTTTCTAGGTGAAGACCCAGAAGCAAGAAGAATGAGAACAGTTAAAAATATTGCCGATTTGAGGCAGAATTTAGAAGAGACGATGTCTAGTCTTCGGGGGACCCAGATAAGCCACAGGTTGTTCTCAATTCTGCAACTTGGAGCCCATAAATTTTAAAGTATATAATCAAAAGTTTGATTTGTATTAATGATAGAGAAGAAATTTCAGCTACATCTTATTCTTTTTTCACTTAAATTTTGCATGGCTATCAACTGGCAACTCTCCGTACAGTAACCACGTCTGAAAAATATGCAGATGGTTTATTTATGTATTTCTTCTATCCCTCTCTTCTTTGATATAATTTCTCCTTTAAAGGGAATGAGGTGCTGCCACCCCCACAGTGGAAGGAAGCCTTTTGAAGAGAAAGAGACTTTTTCCATCTGCCCTCGAAGTTACAGAGGAAATGCCTCTGGTAAAAAGGGTTAGGAGATAATCACACATAATGTTGTTATATTTTCTGGAAGGACAGTGGTAAAGTTAAGGCGGATTAAGGTTTAAAGCTTTGTTGAGAATGTGAAATACCATTGTTTTGCCTTAATTCATGATAGTTTAAAGAAAACACAACACACACACGAGAATGACTGCCCCTTCCCACATTTTGACATTTGTGGAGATTATCATCTCAAAATAAACATGTAATCTGGCTTTCAAGAAAATGGCGTACTTCTAGGACACGAATCTCAACTCTAGCCTTGCCTGTCATCCCGTGTTCTTGGTCTCTGCCCCTGTAGACAGCAGATCAGTAATTTCAACAATTTATTTGACAGCACTCTGGAAACGACGTTTGACAGCACGGTGACGACAGAGGTGAATGGAAGGACCATACCCAGCTTGACAAGTCGACCCACTCCCATGACCTGGAGGCTGGGCCAGGCCTGTCCCAGGCTTCAGGCAGGAGATGCGCCCTCCGTGGGTGCCGGTTACCCCCGCAGCGGCACCAGTCGTTTCATCCACACAGATCCCTCCAGGTTCATGTATACGACGCCTCTCCGTCGAGCTGCTGTCTCTCGGCTGGGGAACATGTCACAAATTGACATGAGTGAGAAAGCAAGCAGTGACCTGGACATCTCTTCTGAAGTTGATGTGGGTGGCTATATGAGTGATGGAGATATCCTTGGGAAAAGTCTCAGGACCGATGACATCAATAGTGGGTGAGTGACTCTGGGCTCCGAGAGCATCCACTGGAGAAGGAGGTGGTCATAAGGAAGCATTCCTTGTGACAAGGGCATAGGTTCACTCATGGAATCATTATAAAATCTAGTAAAAAATCTGAGGCTATGCAGGTTATTTCAGCCTTTCTCTTTGACACATTCATATAATGTGACTTATCTCAAGCTTCTATAATTTTTTTATTTATATGCTATTAAATTTTTCTATTATCAGTTTAAAGAAATGCACCCCCCTTTCTGCGCTTCTTGAATAACAGACTTTGTAGTGAAGAACGTAGGAAGGAGACAGAAGGCATTACTGAGCTGCTTGATTTTTATGATTTAACTTGTCAGAGCTGTCTATAGCTGTTATGAGGAACAAATACTTTCTAGCATATTTCTAATATACACCTCCAATTTAACTTGAGGGAAAAAATACATGTTAGCATTGGTGGATATTTCAATCTATTTAATTTCCTTAGGTGGTTTCAGATTTCATATATATATGTATGTATATTTCATATAAATAAATATTAGTTCTTTTCATTTCTGTTTTCTACTACATGCCCCCAAAGTTGTTATAGCACACATAAATTGAATGTGTTAGTTACTAGAAATACTGATCAGAATTAGGGGGTGTGTCTCAGTAGAGGTAATAAGATATTCTATTAAAACTCCTAGTGATAATTTTGCAATTAGGCTGATTTAAAGTCTCAGCGAACCAGAGGAGCAGTTATCGTTCTACTCTCTCCTGTAAGGTTGCTATAGTTAGCATATTCTTGAAGGCAGTGGGTTTGCTTTTTGTGCGATCTTTAAAAAATGAACAAATAGAGGCTAACCGACCCCATTGCATAATGGTAGGGCAAGAAAAGTGTTGTCTTATTTGATGTTCTCTCTTTTTTCTCTCTGGGTTCTAACATCCTTTGCAATGGCTACACAGAATTCACAGACAAAATTCACAATTAAAGGGTCTATAATGAAATGTAAGAAGTTGTAATGCCAATGAGAAATACGCAAGGGAGTTGTTTAACAGGACATGTTACATAGCCCTTTCATGTCTGCTAAGAAATGCTCCAAAGTCATTCAGCCCTACTTCAGTGGCTCTGCAAGTCCAGCTTCTCCATTTCAGTGACCAGGGCACTCTGTTCCACATGTCAGCTCTCTGCACAAAAGCACCAGCTGCTCTTGCTCCAGGGAGTCAATCAACCTGAGCTATGTGCTGGCTCCTGGTCCTGCTGCTGCTTCTCTGAAATTGTAGCTGCCATCTAAATCCAGGAGGTTCACCGGGCAGGGATCTCAGTACAGAGGTTTCTCTCTATCCTGGCTCTTGCTGATCCTGAGATCCCAGTTCTGCTTCTCAGAAGACTCGTTTTATACACAGTATGATGGCATTCTGGGAATCCATAATTGCTCATGGGTAAATCGGACCAGACCCTTGCAAGAAAAGGTAATTTGGTGGGAGTTGAAAACTTTGGCAACAAGAAGCACATTAAATAATACACTGCTCTTGAAAACAACACTCTGTTGAAGCTCATTTCCAACTTCATACCTAACTTTTTGTTTGTTTGTTTGTTTTGATTTTTAACATATGAGGTTGCATATTCATTAACTCTTCATGTCAGTGTAGACTTGGCGTACTCCCACTCTTTATATGTCTGTGAGCCAGTGTGAGAAATCTATTCTCTAGGAGTTGTTCTTCCAGACCTCATGCCTGAAAAGCTGGTCTTTGACTGGTGATTTGAAGTCAGGATATAACAAGTCTCAAAAGATGCTGTTCTGATGTACTGTCATTCACTAGCTCATAGTTGATAGCTCTCCTATCTGAATGGGCTTCTGACAAACTGAGACTTAGGAGATTAATTAAGGCTAGGTGGAGTAGAAAGGAGTAAAGTTGCCCTGCAGTTATAGATCTAAATTAAATCCTTTTCTGTTACCTATTATTGCTGGATCTTCTGGGAGCTAAATATTTGTAAATCTCTTTTGTTATCTGTATAAAGAATATAATTGCAGACTCTTCAAAAAGTTGTCAGAAAGAAAGGAAATAATCTATAAAATTATATTTAGCCTAAGAGTTCAAATATTCTATAAGTTTATTATTTACACTACATGAATAATCTACACTAATAATTTGTACTCAATATAATTTATACTTTTAAATTTTATGTGTGTTTGAGATCACTGTTCATGCATTGCTATACATATTACCAGAAGATCAACTGAGTCCAGAGAGTATAATGGATAAGTAGAGTTTTTTCAGACAAACTCTTTGTCCTCTATCGCTTGCCTTTTTCTTCTTTCTTCTCTTATTTCTCTACCCTCTGTAACTCACCTTTCTTTTCTCTTTCTCACTCTCTAAATGTGTGCATGCCTATTTATTATCACTATGCAGAGACATTTGGGTGAATATGTAGCTATATATACACATATACACACTAGGTGCATACACACATGTGTACACAAAACAACACGTGTCTAAGAACTGCTTGAATCTGAACTCAAGAGAACTTTTAAATTCAATGTGCAAGGTCAAGAAACTCGTGCAGATCAAAACTAAACCAAGATTCAGCTAGAGAGAAAATGCTAGAGCCTGACATAAAATGTAAAGGTTTGACTAAGAAAGGAAAGTATTTAATTTGCATTCCCCAATCAAAAGAGTTGAAAGGAACTTTTATTATAAGAATGATAAAAATGTAATGAAATACTAAAAATCAAATTACAAATATTGTGAAAACTATACTCCATTAAATAAGCTTGAATTAAAAAAAATTTTGGAATCAGATTAGGTCAGTTTGGTCTCTTCCCTTTATTATGATGATAAAAATAGATATTGCAACTGATATCAGTATCAATATGCTAACAAATTCAAATTATGTGCCAAAAGCAAGGAAAACACTGTTAGCTTAACTTTCAGATGATTGCTTAATAGTCATGGGAGAGAACATGATGATGTGATAGTTTTAGAAAGACCAGTTTAAGAGAAGCATGCAAAAATGGATTGAGAGATAGAGGAAATGGGGAAAATTCCTGGCACTATTGCAAGCAGATCAATTTCATAAATTCAGAATTATTGTCATAGGATAGAAAGTGGAAAAGAAAACGCTTATTGAGACACTATAAGTTCATCGAGGTACCAGAGAGATAAAATATTCAAAGTACCTAGATTATAAAAGAATGGCACATGAAAATGATTATACCATCAGAGAAAACAAGGAAAGGAAGAAGAGACAGAAAGAAAGAAACAGGGGAGAGAATTTGTTTGGCACAAAGCAGATAGGAGACTTGAAGCTACCTGTAGAAATATGGAGCTGGAGAGAATGAGATATAAAGGTTGCTTGTTGAAAAGCAAAATTAATATCTACAATAGAAGTATCATGTAGAGAATCACCTCATATAGGAGATGGCAGAAATTGTGGGATACATAAAGATTCCTGGAGAAAAATGTAGACTGAAAGGGCGTAATGAACTAATGGATGTGGAGTGGAATTGGTCAGAATCACATCTCAGAGAGACTGCCTTTTTCTGGTTCTTCCAAGTTTTCTGACTTTGATGGGTGCGAGTCTTACCACTTTTCTCTCTCTCAATTTGGTGGGAAGTATTTGAATTTTTCTTCTCTGACAGGTTTCTGTCTTCCACAAATCCCACACCTCACAAGTTTCACTGCATTTATGTTTATACCATATTCGAGATGCATTTGCTGAGTTCATTCAGTGTATCAAACCACATTCTAGGCCCTGGAACCACGTCGTTCAGTGGTAAACAATGTAGACAAGATTACAATGTAACTGCTTGGAACATAATACATGCTAGTTTTAATATTTTGTTAGTTCTAGTATATTTAACAAATTAATAGTAATATACCCACATATATGTTCATGTGTGTATATATGATTTTTCTGACGTGCAGTCTTTTTTGAGCCAGTGTTGTTAGCGATAACATATAGGAATGCATCCTGAAGGCATAGATACTCGAAAGGATTTGATATTTTCTAGGCCTTGATCTATATTAGTTAACCTAAACTTCCAAAAAAAACCAAATCTCATAATTTCAGAATTTTAACACAAAGAGGTGCATTTCTCACTTGGGTGAAATTCTTGCTGGATTTTCTTACATTCTTAGGGAATGTCAGTGCCCTCAAACTCCCTTCTGACTCACAGCAGCCCTACAGGAGAAGGGAGAGCTGCCCAGGGAGTTTTTAAGATTGTAAGTCTTTACAAGAGAAGAAAGACCCCTTTTTCCTCTGGTGGGGAGTTGTGGACCTTGCATTCATCAGCCCAACTCATCACCACTGTGCCTTCAACCCCATTGCACCATCTGGTCCTGAGAGACTGAGATGCAGGTGATCACACTGCTGCCAGCCTGCTTGGTTCCAGTGTGTTAGCCATGAATATTCCATGCACCTTTGAAAAAAGAAAAAGACAATGGTGTGAGAATACTTTTTGTGTGTTTTGTGTATGCATACCACTTTTACCTACATCATCTTCAGACAGCCACCTAGCTGCCTCTAGATCTAAGCAAGACCCAGAATGTGGTTTCACTGTGGACTAAGGGGGTGGAGAAAAAAATATTTGGGTGAAAAACTAGTTAGTCTTTGCCAAATTAACTAGGGAGAACAAAACATGTTTTTACATCCTTTGCCTTTGTTTGAACCCTGACTCCTGGATCTCGTACATCTTCTCCATTTTGGTCCCAATCAGTCCTTTGGAGAACTTCCTGAACTTCTTTGAAGGAGTCTCTCAAATGACTCTAAAATGTTTACTAATAGTCTTTACGTTTTAGGTGGACCAACAAAGTCATCCATATTCAGCACTCAAGTGAGAGGGGGAAAAATACCACAAATCCTGTATAGAATATGCCCTCTGGTGATAATTACCTCCTAAGGATTGTGAGTTTTCTGTTCCAGAGTGGAATACAAGAAACTGACATTTAAGAATGACCCAGAATCTTGTCTCCGACATGAAAGAAGATAGGACATCAGGAAGGGTTGGAGTGTCTGGAAGATACTCAGGCCGGGCTATTATTGTCAGGAATGGATCACACTCTGCATAGTATGAAGGCCCTCTGGGAGCACAGCAGTTATGTGTTCTGCTGTTAGCAAAAAGGTCAGCAGTTCAAAGCACAAGCTAGCTCTGCTGGAGAAAGACACATCTTTCTACACCCGTAAGGCGCCGTGGCCTCAGAGATGCACAGTGGCACGTCTACCCTGTCTAATAGGTTCGCTGTGCATCAGAATTGACTTGACGGCACTGTAGTTCGGAGTTGAGTTGTAATTTGCCCTTGTTGGAATTGGCAGAAGTCAGGCCAGTGTCTCAACATAGAACTCAAATGTAGGGAAAGAGAGGACTTTAGGCATCCAGAAGATTTTTAATTTGAAGGGAAGAAAAAGGGGTATTGGAAGTTATGTACTAGATGTCATTTAAAAATGGAACAATGGAGATAGCTTTCTGCTCCAAAAATTTCAAAGTATTTTAATTAGAAAAATAGACTCAAAAGATACTCTAGTGAATAAAAATGTTTGATTTAGGTTTGATTTAGGTTTGTTTTTTCTTTCTTCTCATACAACCACAAGGAATGTCCTGGGGTAATCAGAGAAAATTCTTTTTTCCATTTACTTTAGAGAGAACATATAAAATGAGTTAATAGACATTAAAAAATTCAGAATTTCTTGAAGCATGGAAAAGCTTATCTCTCTCTTCTCTTTTTGAAATTACTTTAAACACTTGGGATATGAACCTATCAGCAATTAGGATTTAGTCAGAGAAAGGCCTCTTATTTGTAATAAGCCTCTTTGAAAAAAGTAACTTTGTGAGGAAAAGAAAAATATGAAAATAACACTCTTGAAAACTGGGAAGGAAGCATTTTTTTTAATTGGGTGAAATCTGAAGTTATCTGAAAGTGTCACAGTGAATACTTCAGCTAAGAAATATAACCTAATATTCTACTTTAAGTACATAGCCCAAAGAGAACATTATTTTAAAAATCAATTGAATGAATGAAATTAAAAGGAAAAGTATAATGTGTTTTCATTGCTTCGCTCATGGTCTATATTCAGTAAACTTTTCATTGAAGGATCCACAACTGTAGATGTTCAATGTTTTCTCAGACAATTTGTTCCAAGACAATTTGTTCTTTTGGCAACCTATGATACTTTCAATATTTTTTACCAGCACCATAATTCAAATGCATTGCTCCTTCTTTGATCATCCATATTCAGTAACCAACTTTCATAGGCATATTGGGATTATTGAAAATTCCATGACTGAGTATTCCAGAATTCCATTTTTAATTTTCAAAAATGTTCTTGAGTAGACTAAAGAAATCGTGTGCAGCAGATTTACCAATTAAAATGTGTCGTTTGATCTCTTTAGTAATGTTTCCATGAGCATCGATTGTGGACCCAAACATGATGAAATCCTTGGTGGCTTCCATCTTTCCTCTTTTTATTATGATGGTGCCTATTGGTCCAGTTGTGAGGTCTGGTTTTCTTTACACTGTGTTGCCATCCAAACTGAGGTTTCAATCCTTCGTCTTCACCAGCAAGCGCGTCAAGTCCTCATTTCTGCAAATAAAGTTGCTTTATTTGCACATCACAGATTGTGAATAAGCCTTATTCTAATTGGCTATGGATTGGAACTGACCTAAAACAACTATTTACAGATTTTTTTACTATATTTAGGGGTTCATATACTTTTTTGGGGGGGTTCATATACTTTTTAATTATGATAATCCATCTGCAATAGTTATTAGTTTTCCTATTTTTAGAGAAATAAAATTGAGGCACCATTTAAGAAACTTCTCTAAAGTCTTTTAATTAGTAAGTCACTAAACTTACTAACTATATAATTAATCCCACTCAGTAACCTAGTTTTAAATTACTTGAATAATCATCAATTAAATAAGGGAATTAAAGGTTTAATGGGCTTGATTATATTTTTAATTGCAAAAAGTTCAGTCAGCTTAAATATGATTTATGAGACTTTATCTTGCAGTGCGGAAGTCTTCTTAATCTTCAAGAGAGGTACGAGTCTAACACTGTAGATCCACTGTTCTTTGTGTCTCCGTCTCATTCCTCTTACTTTTTGAGATGGTTTCCAGTGATTTTTTGCTGGTGGAAAACAACAATGGCACCCTTATTTCTCTCATCATCAACTTGATCATTTTATGTGAACAACAAACTCACAGCCATGGAGTAAATTCCAACTGACGCTAATGCTCTAAGGACAGAGCTCTTCCTCTGTGTGTCCAACACTGGAGCACTCCACGGGAATAGAAAGTCTCATCTCTCTCCCACAGAGAAGTTGGTGGTTCTGAACTGCTGACCTTATGCTTAGCAGTCCAACATTTAACCCATTCAGCCACCAGGGCTCATTTTAGGTATACACATGCAAACACAGAGACACATACATTGTGTGTATATATACCACGTATTTACAAGGGGGGAGGGTACCAAAAACAAAAAGGAAAAAAGCTCAGCTGGATACTACACTCCTAGTGCCCATTCTTGCTGTGGTTTAGTGTACCCAGTGTATCGCTGGGGAAGGATCTAGGGTCACAGTGATTTTTTTTCAAGAAATCAGTTTCACTTGAATCTCGAGAGTTTTGTGGCCAATTTAAGAGAACAGTGTGTTGCTCAAATTATGTTTCCAACATGAGGGAAAGTGCCACAGAAACTGTTGTGATGTTGAACACAGCTTTCAAGGTCGATGCTATGGGAAAATCTCAAAGGTATGAGTGATTTGCTCATTTCTAAAAAGGTGAGCTCTCGATTGATGACAAGCTTTGATCTGGATGTCCTTCAGCTTCCTAAATGGTTGAAAAATACATGCACATGTGTTCCAAACCCACATAGACCACTGATGAGATGAGGAAGTTATATGGACTATTGTGGATCTTGGTTCCACAGATTTTATTTTTTTCTCTTTTTTTTCTTGGGCATCACTGCCCTCTGGTGGGAGTAGGATGTCCAGCCTTGCTCCTGGAGAGCTGCTGCTGGATTTGAACTGCCAACCCAGTGGGCCGCAGTCCCTCACCCATCTACTTCGCCACCAGGGCTCAGCCTGGTTCCACAGATTTTAATGGAAGATTTGGGAATGAGAAGGGTTGCAGAAAAATTTGAGCCTTGGGTTTTGACTGAACAACAAGAGCATCTAGCGGAAACATGCCATCCTTTGAAAAAACAGCTCCCAAGTGACCCAGATTTTATACTGAAGTCAATACTGGTGATGAGGTATGGTGCTATTTCTATAATCCTGAAAGCAAACATCAACCAAGCCAGTGGGTAGCAAAAAGAACTTGTCAAGTGAAATCAAAGATTTTTTTAAAAAGTTCTTTTTTTTTAAATGTGAAGAAGATAATGCATTTGGAGTTTGTTTCACCAGTTCAGACTGGTAATCAAGCTCTACAATTGGAGATTCTAAAAATACATTGTAACAATGTGTAACAAAAAAGTCCTGATAAATGGCAGAAAGGGAACTGGTTTTGCCATCCCTACAATGCACCTGTTTATGCAGCCATCTCAGTGCACCAGTTTTGGACAAAAAATAGCATGCCTCTCCTGCTATTCACCTGCTCATCTGACATCTCTGTGTGTGACTTCTTGTTTCCATGAATGAAGAGGTACATAAAAACACAGTTATTTGACAATGTAGAAGAGGTGAAGAAAAAACAAGGAAGTTTCTGTCAGCCAATCCAACAGATGTGCTTGAAAAATGTTTCCAAGAGTGGAAATGCAGATTCAACAAATATTGGGTGCAATGGAGAGTACTTTGAAAGTGATAAGGTTGTTTTGTAAAAAAATTAAATGAATAGCTTTGGGTAAAAATTCTGCATTTTTGCTACCTCATATACGTATGCATGTGTACATATATACACAAACACATATACACCCCATAAGGAATTCATTTTCGTACATACATGCAGAGTTTTACATGTACCTATCATTTTGTTTCTATTTTTATTAGTTATTATTAATTCTAATGATCAAAGACAGAGACCTGAAAGGGTCATGAAAAAGGAGGAGTCTAAAACCATCACTTCTAGAAAGCCATTGGAATCCACCAGGGATCCTAGGGAGACAGATGAAACTTCTTGCTCTAGAAAGATTTGCTGTCTCAAAAACACTATGGAAGAGTTTTACTCTGTCCTATAGGTCTCTGAGCATCAGAATCTAGTGGACAGCATTCACTTTTTTAGGAAAGCAAAATTACTTAAGTCACATAGCTATTATGGTCTATTAAATCTCTGTGACAGTAGTTGTGCTCAGATGATGCCAAGAAGTTAATGCTCAGACAGGTAGCTTGACAGACAACATGGTATTTTGGCTCAGCGTTGCATTGATTGTTAAGATCATGGTTACTGAAGCCAACATCTATCTAGATGTATCCCTTAGCACTGTAGTAGCCCTAGAATGACCTTGTGCAAGAATTTAACCTTTTGCACCTACTATTTTCTTCATCTTCATAATGGGGATACAATTATGGCATTACATAGAAATTATTTGGAACACTTCTTGATTCATATTAAATAATTCTTATTTTATTTTAAGTTAGTGGCCAACTTATACATCCTATACATAAATCAGTTAATATAATTATAAGCTTGAGATGGTCTTTACAAAATAATATATTGCTATTATTTCATTTTCATTATTTCATTTATTATTTCATTACTATTTTTTAAAACGAGTTAACAAGAGAAGGTAAAGTTATAGTAGGCTAATTCCTTGTAATAATGAACTTTGATTGCCAATAAATATAAAAATATTTTCAAATTTATCATGACCAGTAGACTGTTAATACAGTAGAGACTCCAGTAGAACATATTTGAAAATTATGAATAATTTATTAAGTTAAATTATACAAATTCATTGTACATCTAATTTTTTGTTGACTAACTAAACATTTTTTTTCAGGTACATGACAGATGGAGGGCTCAGCCTGTATACCAGAAGCTTAAACCGACTACCAGATACAGCAACTTCCAGGGACGTCATCCAGAGAGGGGTTCATGATGTCACTGTGGATGCAGACAGGTAACATTACCAATATGTAATGTGAAATAATGAACAAATCACACTTATAAATGAGATCATATAAATTTTCAGTATAAACCAAAATGGCATTTTTCCAATATAATGATTATGTTATAAATATTTATGAATGAAAGTAATTTCATTTGCAAACCATTTTTCATTCTTTAATAATGAAAAAAATTATGCTAATAATGAGACTATTCTTAAATTGCAGGCTATGTAGTGACAGATTTCAGTGTTTGTGCGCCATGTTGTAAATGTAGATTTTATGTCCTATTTTAAAGTCATTGTGTTTGATTAATTTATTTCAGCTCATATACTCTCAGATTTGCCTGGAGGCTAATGATCAAAAGATTCAAAAATATTTCATATGATTGTGTTTTGTGCTTTGCTACGGGTATTGTTGAACATATGTATCAACTCTTGCTTTAGGCTAATTTCTGCTTCTATTAGATTGTCTCAGATTGTCTCAAAAGGGGTATGTGAATTCATATGCTATTTTTATAGGCTGTTATTTTTATGGAAATTGTTTTGCCAATTATATCAGGATCACTGCTGTTAGGAAATATTACTTTTGTAAAATAATATTGTAAGATGCATTCCCGGCATGATTTTTTTCCCTTCTTCACACAGAATCTTGAATTAATTGAGCAGGATGAAGTTCTATTGCCAATATTACTGTGTGTCAATATCTAGAGTGCTTCCTGGCTTTTCAATTCAGTGTTTATGGATGATTCAAAGATGGAACATTCTTTATACATAGTAAAATAATAGCTCTACTAGTTGCATTGGGCATACTTGTTTTCAACCCATACCAAGGCCGGACAATGGATTCTGTTATTAGTCTTTTTAGTCTCTCCTGACTCAATTCTGTTGATATCTTAATTCATCTTGGGGAGACAAATGATCTAAATGCTTATTTTATAGGTATCCTATTCTCCTAGACTGCATACCATGCATATGTGCAGTAGTTAGAAATGGCTCAGGGAACTGCTTGCCCATCTCCTTTGATTGCTTGTCAATGATTTTCCTCCTATTCTCCCTCACTAGCTTCAAATGCACTGTAATTCATTTTTCCCTGTATGTGATCTAAACTAAAACTAAAGCTTACTGCATTGGAAGAGCTTAACAATTTGTGCTTTTCCATTCTAAAATACAATTTTCTATGATCATTGCACTATTATTTCTTCGCATCATTGGTGTCAGCTTAATACTACCCTTACTAACTGTGTTATCTTTATCAAGTGACATGGAGTCAGCTCTGACCCATAGCTACCCTACACATAGCAAACCAGACACTATGGAATCCTTCAGCTTACTCACAATTGTTCCTATGCCTGACCCCAATGATGCATCTGCTGTGTCACTCTATCTCCTTGAGAAGCTTCCTCCTTTTCACCACCCTTCCACCCTTCCATTTTACCAAATATGATGTCTTTCTCCGGGGACTGGTCTCTTCTGACAACATGTCCAAAGTATGTAAGATGAAGTCTTGTCACTTTCTAAAGATAGGTCAGTACCCTGAGCAGTCCATGGTACTTTCAATATTATTGTCCAATCCAATGCAAATGCATCTATTCTTTTATAGTTCCCCTTAATCAATGCCCAACATTCACATGCATATAAGACAAGTGAATATACCATGGTTTGGGTTGGGTACATCTTCGTCCTCGAAGTGACATTCTTTTTCTGCAGTACTTTAAAGAGGTCTTGTGCAACTGAGTTACTCATTGCAACTCATCTTTTGAGCGCTTGAATTGCTTCCATGAGCCTGGATTGTGGATGTAAGTAGGTAAGTCAAAATCCATGACAATGTCCAACTTTCCTCCATTTATCATGCATGATGTTACCTACTGGCTCAGGGCTGAGGATGTTGGTTTTCCTTACATTAAGTTTTAATTCATACTGAAGGCTACAATCCTTGATCTTTTCAGCAAGTACTTAAATTCGTCCTCACTTTCAGAAAGCAAGTTTGTGTAATCTGCATATCCCAGATTGTTAGTAAGCATTCCTTCAATTCTGATGCCACACTCTTCTTCATATAATCCAGATTCTCTGATGATTTGTTCAGCAAATATATTAAACAATTTTGGTGAGAGGATACAACTCTGAAACACACCTTTCCTGATTTTAAACCCTGCAGAATTCCTTCGTTCTGTTTGCACAACTGCCTCTTGATTCACGCACAGGTTCCATGTGAGCATAATGGCATGTTCTGGAATTTCCAATTTCCTCAAGGTTATCCACAGTTTACTATAGTCCACATCATAGTCAAAGCTAACATCTTTCTGGTGTTCTTTCCTTTGAGCTAAGAACCAAATGACATTAGCAATGAGATCACTTGTTTCAAGTCCTCTTCTGAAGCAGCTTTGAATTTCTGACATTTTGCTGTCAATGTACTGCTGCAATCATTTTTGGATGATTTTAAGAAAATTTTTACTCATGTGTTATCATTATATAGTCTGAGCATTTTCCTGGGTCCCTTTTTTGGGGAATGGGCACAAATATGGATCTGTTCTAGTCATTTGGCCAGGTATGTGTCAAGGAGCTGAATAGAACATTTCAAAGTGAAGTTTGAAAAGACAAAGTCAAATATTATAACAAAAAGTGCAAGGCCCTAGAATTGAAAAACCAACATAGAATAATATGCTTCACACATCTGAAACTAGAAGAACCGAAGAATAAAATCCAGTTGCAATTTTTCTGGCATAGATGAATGAGTTCTTCCAATGCTTCTTAGCTGCTGAGGCATTTCCTTGGCTATTCCATCAGTTCGTGGATTCCTGTTTGGGCTTATGAATTCAGTGCATTTTGAACTTCTCCCTCAGCACCATTGGTTCTTGCTCACGTGCTGCCTTCTGATTTGGTGCACTGTTGATTCGTGCTTTTTGGGGCAGCGACTGTATTCTTCCATCTTCTTCAGATGGATGCTGTCAGCATCATTCCAAACTTTGCTTATAGAATCTCCCAAACTTGCAATGTGAGGATTGGGTTATTTTTGCAGTTCTTTCTGTTTCAGATGTGCTAAGCATATTCTTTCCTTTTGGTTTTCCAATTATGGGTCCTTGTACATTTTGTCATAATATTTGGATTTGGCTTCTCAAGGTGCACTTTAAACTTTGTAATGCAGCCCATGATTTCACCCTTCCTTCCCTTTTCTTTAGCTAATCTAATGTAAAGCAAGTTGCAGTCTCTGCTGACACCCCTTTCCACCTTATTTATTATCTGCATTTTAATGACCTTTTTAACTTTATTATGTTATACAGGGTTCTCTAGAGAAACAAAACCAAGACACTAACAATTTTATATATATAGATATAACATAATAAATGAACAGTTAATTAATCTATAAAGCTATACGCATGGCTTAGTGCAACTCACTTCCATGATACAGCTAATACATTGGCAGTCCTTCAAGTCTTGAGGGCCGCCAAGTAGTCCTACGTAGAGCAATTCAGGCTATCTGGCCACAGGCAGCAAACAGCAAGGCAAGTCACTAACAATCAGCCATATGACAGGATCTGACAGTCCCCAGTTCAAGAGATGTATATTCCAGTAGGGTGGAAAAGCAGGTCTTGAAGGAACCTCAACGTACAGTAACACAGTCCATGGCTTAGGTGTTCCACAGGTAGTGTAGCTTGCAAATGGAGGCACAGAACAAGCATATGAGCACACACTGGTCTGATGACCAAAGAGCAAGAGACCAGAGACCAGAAGGACAAAGTTCGCCTATCCATTTTTCTCTCCAGTCTTCTCTTAATCCCACATGTGTACTTTGGCCATGTTGGCACAATAAACCTACCTACCATAATCCCCTGCTTGCCAATTTGGCACCTGTACACAATTCTTTCGCCATATATAATTTTCAGACATTAATGAAATCACACTGATATTTAACATCAAACATCTATCATACATATAGTTGAAAACATGCTGAGTCCAATTGTATCTGATATGTCATATACGAACAAAGGAAAGATAATCAATAAGCACTATAAAGAAAGTGCACCAGAAATCACAAACCTTGCTTTTGCAATTGATCATATGGTCATGACTGATAGGTAGAACTACCATCTTCTACTCATTCTGTATTACATTTGCCCTCAGCAAGCACTTCCACTGGATCCAGTTTTTTGTCTGGTGAAGTGACCCAGATCTTCATTCCTGAGGGGTCTGGGTCACTAGATGTCCTGTTAGGATTGGGTTGCTGTAACTTACCATTTACTTTAATCCCAGGGCATGGTAGCATCAAGAGTCAACCAATGGGATCTCCTGGATTCCAGACATAATCATCTTTACCTGCATTATTTTATGTAATCCTAGTCCAATTTCTTTATCACAATAAAAATCAATCACACTACTCTGTGCAGTGACATCCTTCCAGGCCTGTTGATCCAAAGGCATGAGAAGCCCAAGGTGGGCCAGGGTCATTCTCAGCTGCCAGTCATTGTATTTCCAGGAAGGAGAATTCCTACCTTAATGATCAGGACCTCCAGGCCTGAAGCCCATAGGGTTTCTGGGACAGGAAGCAAAAATGCTGCAAGTGGCTCACTAGGAGTAATAGTGAGTGGTGCCACGCTAGCTTCCACCCCTTGGGTTCTGGTCCCATGAATTCTGGCTATTACAGACAAAGCACCATGTATTGGCTTCTGATTTAGAGCATATACAGCTTCCTGGAGAACACTGCCCCATCCCCACAAGTTGTTGCTACCTAGTTGGTGCTGTAATTGTGTCTTTAGGAGCCCGTTCCAACTAGGTGGCAACAGCTTGTGGGGATGATGAGACGTGTGATACAATCAGTGGATTCCATAGGTATGGCCCATTGCCACACTGAATTTGCTGTGACTTCTTTGCCTCTTCCTGACACCTCTTTGTCATCAATCTTCTAATCATGTTCCTTCCAAGTCCCTGACCATCCAGCCAAGCCATTAGCCATAGCCCATGGAACAGAGTCTCACATCTGGCCATTTTTTCCTTGAAGACAAACTGAACGACCAGGTATACTACTCAAAGTTCTGCCCATTGGGAAGATTTCCTTTCACTACTGTCCTTTAGGATATCCCAGGAAGAGGCTGTAGTGCTGCTGCTGTATATCTGTATGTCTCCCAGAGCCATCTGTAAATCAAGCATGATTTTTCTGTTCTTCACTTCAATTATCTTAAGGAACTCTTGATGAGGCCATAGATGCAGACTGGGAGAGAGAGATAATGTGACAAGAGCAGACACTGTGGGCATCTGGGCTTCTTCAGGCAGCGTACGTGAACCTTCAGCTCCTGCTCTGGCCCCATCTCGTATGTACCACTTCCATTTAACAATGGAGTGTTGCTGCGCACATCCAACTTTATGACTCTGTGAATCAGACAATACCCAGTTCATGATTGATAGTTCGGGCCTCATGGTGACTTGGTAGCCCATGGTGAAGTGCTCAGTCTCCACCAAGACCCAGTAACAGACCAACAGCTGTTTGTCAAAGGGGGAGTAGTTGTCTGTAGAGAATGACAGGACTTTACTCCAAAATCCCAATGATCTGTGCTGTGATTCACCAATAGGGGTCTGTCAAAGACATCACACTGCATCTTTTTTGACAAATGACACCTCTAGCACCGTTGGGTCAGCTGGATCATATGGTACCAGTGGCAGAGCAGCTTGCACAGCAGACAGACCTGTTGCAGAGTCTTTTCTTGTTCTGGGTTCCACTCAAAATTAGAGGCCTTTTGCGTCACTTGATAAATAGATCAAAGTGGAACACCCAAGTGAGGTTGGGTTGCCTCCAAAATCCAAAAAGAGCCACTAGGCCTTGTGACTCCTGTTTTGTTGTTGGGGGAGCCAGATGCAGTAGCTTACTCTTCACTTTAGTAGGAATATCTTCACATACCCCACTCCACTGGACCCCTAGAAATTTTATTGAGGTGGAGGTGCTTGAATCTTCGTGGCATTAATTTCCCAACCTCTTGTATGCAGATGTTGTTCCAATGAATCTAGACTCTTTGATACATCCTCCTTAGTGAGTCCAAACAGCATAATGTCATCAATATAATGGACTACTTTGACATTTTGTGGAATAGACAGGCAATCAAGCTCCTTTTGAATTAAATTATGACCCAGGTGGAAGAGCTGAGACATCTTCTAGGAGAGTTGTAAAAGTGTTTTGTTGCCTCTGCCAACTGAAGGCTAACTGCTTCAACGGCTAACAGTCCTTTGAAACTGTTATTGAGAGGAAGGCATTGGCCAGATCAACAGTTGCATACCAAGTACCAGGAGAAGTATGTATTTGCTCAAGCAATGAAATCACATATGGAACAGCAGCTGCAATTGGAATCACCCACCACCTGGTTAAGTTTATGATAATTCACTGTCATTCTCCTGGATCTATCTATCTTCTTTACAGGCCAAGTAGGTGAGTTAAATGGGCATGTGGTAGGAATCACCATCATTCAAGTCTTTGATGCTGGCACTAATCTCCACAATTCCCCAGGAATGCAGTACTGCTTTTGGTTTATTATTTTCCTAGACAATGGCAGTTCTAATGGTGTCCACTTGGCCTTTCCCACCAAGATAGCCCTTATTTCACATTTCAGGGATCCAATATGGTAGTTCTTCCCATTACTAAGTATGTCTATTCCAGTGATCCACAGGATGGGTTTGGGGGAACCATAAAAATGTGAACATATGCTGAAACTCCATTGATAACTTGACCTCCATAAGCTCCCACTCTGATTGGCGGGCCTTCGAAACTTTTTGGGTGCCCTGAAATTAATGTCAGTTCAGAGCCAGTGTCCAGTAATCCCCTAAAAGTTTGATTATTTCCTTTCTCCCAATGAACAGTCACTCTTGTGAAAGGCTGCAGGTCCTTTGGGGATGGCTAGAAGAAAGACTAACAGCATAAATGTTCAGTGATGTAGCAGGGTCCTCCTTCCAACGGTCCCAGCCTTCCCCTCATTCCAGGGGTTGTGGGTCTGTAAACCGGTTGAGGTCTGGGAATTGGTTGAGTGGTCTTGACTGTCCATTCTGCTGTTCACCTGATCTAGCATTCTTCTTCCTGTATAGATCACATAAGTATTTAGTAGGTTCCCCATGTATTTCACTCCTAAGGACACCATGACTAAGTAGCCAATGCCACACATGACAGGTCGCTTTGTTTACTTTGGAAACCTTGCTGTCTATTATAGCCACATCCACCCTATCTCTGTTGATTCAGTGCTGACACCTGCCCTCTACCACCACAGGGCCAATTCAACCCCATCGTGGGCAGATGTTGGAGTTTGCTTAGGGTATTTCCCCCTGTTAATCCTGGTGCATATAAAATAGCAATTACAGGAGTCTTCAGAGATGCTGGGGCCCACTTCACAACCTATTTCTTTATAGTTGTGGTAAAAGGTATTATCCTCAGGACTCCCGCTTTTGGGGTCTATGTGTACCAAGGTAGATCAGGCACCTCAAGTTGGTCTAATCTAGGCCATCTGACAGTCTATGCTTCAGCGAATCAGCCAAAAAAAGAATTAAAGTGACCAGATGTCCCTCTTTTTAACAATTTAACAACGTCCTGTGGCATTTTAACTTTAAACTAAATATATTACAATACTATTTTTGCATTCTATGAAAATTTTTGTTGCTCCATGTAGACCAAATTTTTCATCAAGAACACCCTTCCCCCCGATCAATGGTGTCCTGCTTAAAATCTGGTCACTTTAAATTAGATCCTTTCTTAGCCTCTCTCGCTGAGACATTGAAAGAAGAGGCTATTTTTAGGGGTCCCCAATCCAGAAACTCAGGCTGGTCTAATATTACAGCTCTTGCACCAGTATCCACACCCTCAGTAACCATTCCCAGGGATACTCCCCAGCTTTCTATTTGTATGTGTTCAAAAACTCGAGCAGCTCTTTGTGAGTATAGCGCGCTTCTTCTTAGGTCATCGTCTCAACCTCACTTTTAGAGCTTTCTCGGCCTTAATTTTAGATACAGGTCAAGAGGAAACAATGGGTGGTGAGGCTGTTTCCTGGGTGCTCTCAGAAATGTCTTGTAAGACATCTCCCTCAGGCAATGGTACAGATGCAGACCCACCTGGCATTTCTCCTTGAACAGTTTGGTTAATCTTCTCAGGTGTGCATTGTTTTGTTGATAGTTGATTAATACCTTGAGCCAGGAGGGGTAGACCTATGGCAGGGGTGGCTTAATTGTTCCTAGAGGCTCAATATCCTCCTCTTCTGGATCATCAGGCCATATGTTCCCATGCCAGGATTCAGAACTCCAAATTTTCCCCATCAATGCCTTCACTTTGACATCAGACACTGCTTTATGTCTGCAATTCAGTTGATGTTGTAACTCAGCCACTCACATGAGACTTTGGACCTGACGCTCAGTAATGTTGGCTCTATTACCAGAGGAAAGAAATCTCTCCTTTGTAGCACAGGCAGACGCTTTTAACTCTGTAAGTTGGCACCTGAGGTGTGCTTCTATTCCCTGAGATCATCCCTTTCCTTAATCACACTTTCCATTGTAAGGAGGACCATTCAACCAGCTTCCCTATACTTGTCATTCTGACAAAATTTCTGGAAAATATGAAACATACAATCACCCAGAGCCTCTCCTTTAATTAGCACCCCATCTACCAGTGGTGAAAGTGTAGATATTAGTTTTGCCGTTTCATACCATGGATTAGTAAGAGTGGCAGAATTGTCTGTGCCTTTGGGTGTAGAAATAGCATCATCAGTGCTGTTAAGACTAATCAGGCTGGAGAGTCATTTTTAAAGCCCATATTTATGATTTTATTTCTCAAGAAACAATTATGTAGGATTCTCTAGGGAAACAAAACCAGGACACTAATAATTATATATATATATATATATATATTTAGATAACATAAGAAATAAACAGTCAATTAATCTAAAGCAGTATAAATGGCTCAGTGCAACTCACTTCCATGAGACAGTTAACATATTGGCAGTCAGTCCTTCAAGTCTTGAGGGCCGCCAAGTAGTCCTCTGTAGAGCAATTCAGCCTATCTGGTCACAGGCCGCAAACAGCAAGGCAGGTCACCAACAACCAGCCAGATAACAGGGTCTGGCAGTCCTCAGTTCAAGGGATATATATTCCAGTAGTGTGACGAATCAGGTCTTAAAGGAACATCAACTTATAGCGACACAGTCCATGGCTTAGGTGTCCCACAGGTAGTGTAGATTGCAAATGGAGGCACGAAACAAGCATATGAGCACACACTGGACTGATGATCAAAGAGAAAGAGACCAGAGACCAGAAGAGCCAGTCTCACCTATCCATTTATCTCTCCATCCTTCAGTTAATCCCACGTGTGTACATTGACCATATTGGAACAGTAAACCTACCTATAACCTTTATGAATGAAAGTCTTGATTCTTCCCACAGCTCTGAGTAACTAAGCAATAATTTCTTTCCAATCATTTTCTTACTTATGGTTTTCTATTACTTTCTTCCCTGCACATATCAGGCCTTTAATACTGTACATTTTAGTTTTTTAGGTTGTTTTTTTTTTAGGCATCACTGCCCTCTGGGAGTAGGAGGCCCAGCCTTTGCTCCTGTGAGCTGGAATTGAACCTCCATCCCAGTGGGCCGCAGTCCCGCGCACAACCACTACGCCACCGGGGCTCAGCCAATACTGTACATTTTATTTTATTTTATTTTCTATGTCCTTATAATAAATTTAAACTGCTGACTGTGAAGCTAACTATCCAGTATGTAACACACAGTGCCACCAGTTTGCCAACTTAAGGTTGTGAATATAAAAATTTTGTCGTAGTCATTATATGTTGATCCTTTAACAGATTTAATGGACTGAATGAATAAATGAAAGAAATGGCAGGTAGATTTAATTATATAAAAAAGTAATCAAGGCAAGGAAAGAGACAAGTTATTGTAAGAATGCAAGGTTTCATGCAAGTTGTGGAAAATTTTCATTATTCTATTTTTCCATGATCTTTCTGAAGCCCTTTTGTCTTGTGAAAGAGAAAGAATGTGGAAAATAAGAAAGGGTGTAGCCAGGAGAAAATCCAAAGTATAAATACTGATTTACAAACTAATACTTGTTAAATGATTGTGGAAAACTTTAAAGGAAGGGAAACCCGATGGCCTTTGGGAAGTGAATTTGAGAGGACAGAACCTAGAAAACCACACACTTGTGATTTTATTTTGGAAAGAGATGGAATGGCCAGCACTCCTGATCCATGCGGGCTCCAGAATCTGGAATCTAGATTGAGAACCATAGATCAACAGAAAGATTCAAGGAGGGTCTAATAATGTGGTGCCTGCAAGAGCATTGGTTCTGAACTCTGATTCTTGTACCAGCAGGATAAGCTTTGTTTAAGAACTATAAGGAAATGCAGATGCTTAGCACTATCCAAGGCCTACTGAATCAAAAACTCTTGGGATGTGTCTCAGCAGTATTAGGTCCAATACCTGTCACCAGGTATTACAGCACTATATTATTATAATAACCAAGTAGATGCTAGGCCACAAATATTGTGCAACTTAAACATTGAAATTAAAAAAGGGGGCAAGATCTATCAAGGGAAAGCAACTGTGTAAATGTCTAAATATACCAATGCCACTCTTCATTTTCTGAGATCAAAGAATGATGATTTGCACATGAAATAAATTCTATCTGATACATCTAGTTTTTGAAAGAACTGTAGTAACTTGTGTAAATTAAGCAGCACCAAGATCAGAGTGCACATCCTCCAATAACTGAGTCTGAAGAGTTTATAAAATAGTTGAGATCCATAATCTTCAATATTGTGGTTATCTAAGTCTTCCTGTAACTGAAAAATGTCTCATGTATATGTTTTGTCTTCATTTTGGGTATTTTTTTCTTAATTTTCATATCCATTCCAAGTAGGATAGGTAAGAAAATCTATAAAGCAAAACAACGTTAATACCTTTTTTGTTCAAGTTTGCTCAACAAAGTAAGGAACATGCTGTCAATGAGGTTATAAACTTGATCTCTGCTAATGTGCTTTATTTGGCCATTTAATTCTGGCTTCTTAACTCCAACAAGTCCCAATACTATTGCAGAATGCAACAAGGTAGGGGACTTTTTCTAGAAATAAAAACACACACTGAATTACAGGTAGCATTTTAAAAGCTAGCGATTCTTTGTTGATATCCTCATCTGATTAGTATTAAAAGTATCTTCTTTGTGCTCCTCTGACTTTTTGCTGGTCATTTTTTAAGCAGGTACATCTGTAATTGTATCCTTCTGTGTGTATTGCAATCATAGAATATGAGATCATTGATAGTAGGGACTTCATCTAATTAATTTCTGTATCTCCAAAGGCTGACATGCTATTCAGTCTCAAAAAATATTTTTAGTGAAAATCATTGAAATATCAATGCCCTTTCATGAAACATAGAAATACCACTTAAAAAATGTAAAGCCTTTACAAAATACTCTTTTAGTGGGTATACATGCTGGTGTTTCTCAAACAGTGTTTCTTTTCCCTTCAATTAAAATTTGTTTAAGTTAAAAGTGAGTTTTCTAGAATTTGATATACTTAAGAAATACTGATTTTAATATCCCTTCTTAAAGAGTCAGAATGCATTGTACATTAACTTATAGACTACGAAGTTGTGCAGTTGAAAATAAAGCCAGCTTGTTTTATTTAGTTCAGTCTTCCTTAAACAGTTTAATCACTGAGTCCTCCATATATATCTGTAGAGTGAATTTTTTATTTTAATAAATTGTTCTTTAGTCGAGTGTACTCCCACATTGAATATAATAATTAAAATTTAGAAGTATGCAGTGATCTCTCCAAGATCATACAGATGTTTCCAATACATAAATAAACATACTGAGACAAGAACCCTTGCACGTCCACTGCCGTCATCATTCTCCAAACAACCGCCCTTTCCCCCAGCCCCTGGTGTCGGTTCCTCTGACCTGTCCCCTGTTCCCCTGCTCTCTCTCTCCCATCCACCCTCAGTATTTTATAAATAATTATTATTCTGTCATATGTTACCCTGCCCGACACCTCCCTCAGCCCCCTCCCCCATGCCCGTCCTCCAGATAGGTCATATGTAGATCCTTGCAGCTGTTTCCGTCTCTATCCCATTTTCTCTCCATCCATCCAGTAGTTCCATTCCAACCACCGGCCCAAGGGGGCTCATCCATCCTGATTTCCCCATATCTCCAGCCCCCCTCTCCACTAGTGTACCTTCTCCAGTCCATCCAGATATGCAAGGTAGAGGTGGGATCATGAAGGTTGGGGGGTAGGGAGACCTCAGGAACTAGAGGAAACTTGTATGCATCATCACTGCCTGGCTGCACTCTGACTAGTCTGTCTCCTTCCTGTTTCTCCCCTGTAAGGGGGTGGCCAATTACCCACCAGTGAACCTTAGGTCCCCACCCTGCCCCTCCCCTCACTCATAATGAAGTGATTCCTGTTCTTTGATGCTCGATATCTGCTCCCTTTGGGCCCTCTTGATCACACTTGATGGTGTGCTTCCTCCCTGTGGACTTTGCTGTCTCCATGTTGAATGGTGACTCGATTATCTTCAAGTCTTTGAGCCTCTAGACATCCAGTCATTTGGTAGCTGGGCACCATCTTTTTGTTTGCCTCTGTACCCATTTGTCTTCAGCGATATCAGGAGTTAATTGGTCCATTGATTTTGATTTTTGTTCTTTGATGCCTGCTGCCTGATAGTTTCAGCACCTCATGATCACACAGGCAAGTGAGCTTCTTTTATGGTGGGTTTTGTTGCTCCTGAGCTAGATGGCTGCTTGTTTATGCTCAAGCCTTTAAGACCCCAGATACTATATCTTTTAAAGGCTGTGCACCATCAGCTTTCTTCACCACTCTTGCTTATGCTCCCACAGATCCTCAGTGAGCACCTTGGGGGTGTGTGAACACTTTGATATGTGTTCCCCCCACCATTTGATGTCTGTTGCCTAGACCTTTCACCACTGTGTGACCACGCTGGCTGTTGTGCTTCTTCTGTGTGGGTGTGGTCTCTTCTCAAGTGGATGGTCTATTGTTTATCTTTAGGTGTTTAAGACTCCAGGTGATAAATCCTTTGATGCCTGAGCACCATCATCTTTCTTCACCACATTTGCTTATGCACCCATTTTACTTCAGTGATCATGTTGGGCCAGTGAGCCTCGAGGAATACCAGATTCATAGAACAAAGTGTTCTTGCATTGAGGGAGCACCAGGGTGAGGGCCCAAGGTCCACCTGCTGCCCTAATATTTGGCCTATAGATATGTTCTTAAAGTTATTCCCACCTTATAACAGAAAGTTGTATT